>JTDE01002600.1:71135-104743 GCA_014338405.1 Paragonimus skrjabini miyazakii
TATGCTTAGCGGATAAATCGGCAGGCCCCAAGAAAATACTGGAGCGGTTCAACTCAGATCATAAAAATACCTGTTTTACTATGGGGCACGTGCCTCTCAAATCCTTCTGTCCAGCCTCTCGGATGGTAAGATAAAAGGAACACTAAATCGTAAGTTAACCTGGATTGAACAACACGCCTTTATAGCTGTGTACCACTGAAGCAGAAAACTACCCACTTCCAATGTCACGCCGTCATAGTTACGATTGTCTTGATCGAACAACACCTTCGAGTAAAAAGAACAGTCCATATTCAACGGACCATCTGAAAATGATTATCCACAGCAGTTTTTCACAGGCATAAAATCAGTCAAACCGCACACTGGGGACAAAATGCCTGTCTATATTGCACTACCTTCCAGAGCGATAATTTGGCTGAGGATAGAAGTAGAGGATTTAGCGTAACCCTACGCAAGACCAATTTTACAGCCAAACCAGGCGTGTGAATTAATTTTACACCATTCTGCGCCCTCGTTTGAAAAACACATTGCTTGCCCACGTTGCATCTTACTGTGTACCAGTTCATTCGTTCCTCTCGAACCAGCTGAACAAGCTGCAGGTCACGGAGATGACCTGTATACATGTGGGAGCACTATCCGTTGTAGTTAACTCGTGATTTGACAAAATCTTCTTCGTCGTCGATCGCCGCACATTTAATAGAGTCCATTCATTCAGTTAGTTTCACGGACTCATTCCGTCCGATCAGTCGAGTACGTGGTGTATATTCCGAACAGGTCAGAGGCCGCCAGTCAGCAATCGCAAAAATTAACGTCATCCGTCTACTGTCTCCCTCAAAAGTAACACTGACTTGCTCATTACCAATGTCTTATCAGTCAGAGTTCACATGATGGAAACTCTCGTCCCAGATAAAGAACACCTCCTTGAAAGAAACACATGTGCTCTTCAATGAAGGTGATCGCTTTTGTGGATCGTATGTCGAAAATCTGGTTGATTTATAAACATTGGTTGATTTATAAAGATTGAAAGCCACTTACATTCTATTATATTTTTCGCGCTTCAATACTTTCCCTGTCAGTTGTTTTCCAAAGAAGGCGCTGGATTCAAACTTCTCACTTGTTATTTATACACTGCTTGCCCTATCTGGTTTTCAGGCAGTAAACGGACACGGGTGATCATAGAAATCCAGTCTCTAACTAATTTATTGAACGTTAAGTACGCGGCGGTGTAACCAGGGTCAGCACATGAAATAGTCAGCCTTGTGGTGTGGCTGTTGGAGCTGTTGGAGCACAACAATAGTAGGGACTTATGGTTGTTGACTCTGGTTCGGATCCAGGAGAGATTTAGAATTTTTCTACCTGGATGGCTTCATAAACAGTAAAACAATCATACTACGCGCAGGTGATTAATTGCTCAACTGTATCTTTAAATGTATAATGTTCCCTCAAATTGTAAGAAATAAGAGGAAAGTTTGAATTGATAATGTGATTGGGGAGTGTAATTTTACACCAGTAAACCAAAATTTTCATTTGATTTTTCAGTCCTGAAGAAGAAAACAAGACAATGATGATGTTATTTCGTTTCCTGCTTGTTGACTGGTTGTTCAAGTAACATACGTAACAGATGGATTAACGATGTGTAGGCTAGAGAAAATGGTTCAGTGAGTAAGCTGTGTGTGTAGAGCGGATAGGGATGAAACGGTATAGAAATTTCCGAAATGTTATCTTCGTCATCATTATGCACATCATGGAGTAACGGGATCACCAGAAAGAAATAGCTGTGAGAAGCACACATTTGCAAAATGGAGAAACCTGATGCTCGGGGCAGTTCCGGTTGACTTGTAAACAAACCTCACAGAGTAAACCATATCACAGTTTTTGATCTCAATAAACGTTGCCTGAAATTCTGAAATTCATTTCGTTTTCTTTGCTGCAAGTAAATTCCCCGGAGTTTTGTGCTTCTTTCTGGATTTTATTAGTGTACTCAGTATCTGCAATGAAAACTCTGTGTTATTCCTTATGATACATAGTTTATTTGTTCTCAAACTGGTCAGGCCAACCAAAAAAGCTTCAACGGTCCCTCAACCATTCAGGTTAGCCTACTCACCATCACTGTGTTGTTCCATGCATGTTCGATGTCCAGGATGCTTGTACGTAAGTCGATACCGTATATGAGTGAACTAGTCTGTCCCTTAAGGTTGCAACTTGAGTGGTGGGACAGTCGTTTTAAGATCGTCACTCTGTCCACTTCACAGGTGATGTGAGGAGTTCCACTAGCTAGTAGGCCACCAGATCGAAATCTTCCTTAAACAGTGAACGTTCATTCGTTCAAGAAGCAGTGGCGTTTATTCAAGGCCAACCATCACACCGACAGGTCAACCTAGACGCAACCTAGACGCAAACAGTAATTTATCAAGGGGTTTCTTATTTGCGATCAATGGCCCAATGGTCAACACGGTTGCCCCCTCAAAGCCCGGCTAGAATTCTGAACCCGGTCGCAGCAGGCATGTGCACCACTGACGAGCTCTAGCAACAGCAAAACTCGAGTATGATGCATTTTTTGAAAATGACCGACCAAAACATCCATGGGAATATGTCAGCGGCGATCAATTTTGTGTAATGTTCAACTTATATAATCCAAATCTCCTACCACTAACCAGCACAAAGTATTGTGTTACCAAAGTAAATTCATACATATTCTGCCACTCTCATGGCCACAGTTAGACCAACCTTGTCACTGAATGGTTCAGGTCACAAGCCTGAATTCTGTAACACAGTATATGTCGAACTGTCTACATATGTTCAAAAAAAATAACTAATCCTGCGCATTTGTGTCCTAAAAACGCGCTTTTGATAATTCCTCTATATGTGTTAATCTGATGAATAATGATCGGAGACAATTGTTCATCACAGTTGGTCTTCTGTGGATCTCGGAATATCATCTTTGCCAAATCAATCCAAGAAGTGAAAGAATGTGTGCGGTTAAATTTCTGACATCCTAATCCATTGAGACGTCAATACAGACCAGGCAATAATATATCGCCCAAAAATTGGCACAATAATCTTCATCAAAACCACTAGCATACAAGGACAAATGCACCATCTCCTGAGCGCACGTTGCGTTGTTCTCTTTCGTACAACCTTATAAAGTGTTCGTATGATCATACTTAATATTTTTTATATAAACATCTACCACTTGCCAGTACCACTAACATCACTCGACAAGTTTAATGAATTCCGTGCTTTCAATCTGACCAGAAGTCTTATTGGAAGTGGTCAATCGGGGCTAATAGGGTAGTTACTATGTCTCTTGTTTTGGGTATAAGTAAACCTGACCACCACTAACATACAAATAAGTTTAGGCATTTAACCATGATAATTCAGTCGGACCCAATGTGAGGTCAATATCACAGCGGTCAGCACAGTCGTCTGTTAAAAACGTGGATAGGTTAAACCGGAGTTCAAATCCCGGTCGTAGCAAGCGTGTGGTCTGCTGACAAGCTCTGACAGCAGCGAGTTCTTAGTGCTTTTCAGGAGAGACTAGAAGAACTATCCGCAGGAGTGTGAACAATGATCAGTGTGTTTGATACTTCGTTAACAAAAGCCGTGGAAGAGGTTTAAGCCTCCATGATAACCACTAAACTGAACTGCTAACAACATTTAACAATAGTTCAAAGAGGCAATCAAAACCGAAACACGCAATTAAAATTACAGCCACTCGAGGGTACGGACGACGTATTTTTCAAGCCGATGACGCGAGGTTTGCTATCCACGCCCGCTTTTTGTTAACCCATGTAGCATACTTTGTGAGTGTGAAAAGATTCAAATGCAAAAACTCCGGACTTTGGCTAGTTTAAAATCTACCACCGGAATTGCACACGTTTACATGCAAGATGTATTCTAAAAGTGGGGCTTTAAAATAACTTCAAGAACTTTTTACTTTCTTGTTTGGATGTAGTCGTTTATTCATTACACTGTTTCTGTTGGTATAAATTCAAAATATCTCACTTTAAATGAGTCATCATATCTCTATGTATGCCCAACCTTGGATCTACACTAGATACCCTGTTCTATCTCTTTGGAACTTTCAAGTAATGACGTTAGGTAAGAGACTGAAGTCAATTGACATACATGGTCACTTGGTGGTAGATTTCATGAAACTCGTCTAGACAGTGGAATTGTCTTAGTGTCTATTAGTTTGTTCGTTTGATTAGCTGGATTGACAATGTACACCCTTCACAAATTCTTTATACAGACTTTGACGACGAGGTCTTCAAACGAAAATTTAGAGTTGCTATGAAATCTCACTTTGAAAGAGTGCTAATTAGTCATGTAAACGTTTATCAAACCGAAGCACACGCCAATCAATTTGAATAGCGTCTTCGAAGACGGCAAGTGAAAGACTGTAATCACCTTCCTGGATATGCCAGCCAAGACAACAGGTGAGTCGATTTTCAGGCGCATCTTAAGGCCTATAGCTAAGAAAACAGAGGGGATAGACAACAAAGTGAAACATAAAAGTTCAGATCCACTGCATTCAGTGGGTCTGTTTATGCGCCTACTACAACAGTGCAGTTATGCTTGCTACATAATACACTCCTCTTCAACTAGTGAGACTGCAGAAGGAAATTTGTTAAAAGAGACCTTTTGTTAAAGGAGACTGTGATGATTTCACTGCTATCCGTAAAGAGCTGTTGTCCACACGACTGTATGCTTCATCACTAATTATTGGGAGCTGTGGGCCATATATCTTTTAGTCTTTATCCTTTCCGTATGATATTCAATCACGTATTCAGTCGAGCCAATAATCTGTCGTTAACCTCTCAGCCAATATAAAATGAGGATTGTGAAGGGCGGTAAGCAAGAGAGTTGAGGGGTGATTCCTCTGTTATCAGTTATCGCGAATTGCGATATAGAAACTGTAGTGAAGTGCATTAAACTTAGTTAACTGAATTATCAGAAAAAGTTCGGTTTAATTAAAAACTCCAGTTTTAAAAACATGTATCCACGGTGAAATTGGTTCTACGTCATGAAATCTGGGGTAAGTTAACACACGATGATATATAGGTATCTTCTTACTTAATGTAGTCACGATTAGTGAATGTACGTGCCTAACGTCGCATCATGATTATGTAACAGATGGAGGATCAGTTAACCGGTGACTTGTTTAGACACCCGCTAATGATTCTCTTACATTTATGTGAGAAATCTAAGCCGGTTTAGTGGGTTTGCTTAACACAGTGATCCTACCGAAGATAAATCATCAGTAGGAAACACGTATCAAAGGTTTTTTTGGGATGGGTTATGGAAAGTTTTGAATTGAGAATCTCCATTGAAGGAAAAATCCGCCCAGAACTATGCACAGACTTTCTATGAGATTTTGTTCGAGTTCAGTCCTTTATAGATTAAAACCTTACGACAATCGCGTTGGACGAATCTCAGTCTGAATATGCACTGACGTCGGAGCAAATCACTAAAGTATCCAATTAAATGAGTACTCAGCAATACAGTGCTAAACAAAATCCTACAAAAACGCCCTCTGGACTATAAAAATACATATCTTCAGGCATGATATCTTGCAACTGGAAATACGCAAAAGATGAGTCATTTCTTGGGTGCACACAGTTATTGACTGATACGGCAAAATTAGAATATGGACTAAAAACCTATCCACTCGAAAACTGAAGAAAGCGACATATGCCCGCTCAGCTTTTGAAGATTCGTAGGGCAACCGAAAACTCTGAATATATAGTCTTTTTTACGTTGTCATTCTTAAGAGGGTCGCAAGTCTGTTCTGTCTGCTAGAGAGAACAATTATTTAGCTCTTGCCTACACCAGAACTATCTGATGGTTTCACAGTCCACATGTATCCCTACTGTTTCATGGCAGCAACTAATGGATGGTGTAATGCGATTCTTCTATATTTTCCAATTAGTTTTTATTGTGTAATGAGTGAGTAATTATTATAACAAGCCGTAATTTAGGACTGGTTTATTACACGTTTAATCTAGATAATTTATTTTTGTTTGATATCCTGAGACAAGATTTATGACATTCTAGCCTCAATCAAGAGTCGACGACTATTTGCTATACCTGAAAATACTTGATTGCTATGCTTTTGATGCTGAACGCAGACCGAAAACATTTCATGAAATGAAATGCTGTTCTCCTTAAAGATACAATTCCAACACTAGAAGATTTTTTATCGAGGAAACAATGTTCTATCTTATAGCTACACGACCACTATACCAAGCTGATTGCACCAGCCTAACGCAGAAAAGAATGAAAATGGAAGTACCAGAGTAAAATGTAAGCTCTAACTGGTCTTGAAACCGAGTTAGATCAACTAGTGACAACAGAAAGATTTGCGTAACCTTTGAAATAATGCTGTACGCTTGGTTTAGATGATACAACTCAGCGCTATCTCATCAGTATACCACGAATATCTTGCTAAATTGGCATTAATTAACCCAAAACATTTAACAGACCTGCCAGTGTAGACGCAAATAGAGTGGGGGTACTTCTGTTTTTATTGTGTCAACCTGTGCTTATGTAACCGCTTAGCTTGGTCTAATGTCTGAACCAGCCATTGAACTATCCTAAACTATCTCTGAGTGACACGCAGACTTGTTCTTCAGATATTACAGAATGTCAGAAGTACTTTTTCCAACAAGATCGAAAATGTGAAAAATTATCAAAACTAATTGGATTCAAAACACACTGCAACAGAAGCAATATGATGAAATTTTCACACTTTTCTGTTGACTTACTGAGTCCAAGTTCCGAGTGGACGTGGCCCAACTGGCAAACCGTGGTACATCTCCGTATGTCCATACCGGTTTCCTATTGAGTCTTCTATGTAAGTATCCTAATGAGTTCGCAAAGTCGTCGGAGTGTGCATCAACCACGTTATCCTTGTAAACAACTTGGGAGGAAGCGGTCAGTATGCAAAGAACAGAACTTAATAGAAGAATCCACATATCAAGAAATAGGGAATAATATTGTCTTAGCTAAAATAAGACGAACTTGAGAAACTGGGGACTTCGAAGGAACGTGGTTTGTCTAATCTATATATATAAAACTTATCCCTATCCTATTGGCTATTATTGTTCGCAGTACGGGTGACTTTATTTCCATTGGGCGAATGCAGACTAACCAATCTGACATCTGTTTGTTTCAAAAGTTTATATATTGTTTGGAATGCCTTCTAACTGATGGGTTGGTAGATAGAACTTTTCTCTCGGTGTGATTGAACATGTGGATTTCCACACACGTTCTTGACTCGAGTGCCTAAAAATCAATAAGTGCATTTCTAGTGGTCCCACACCTCAAAAATGTTCAGCCTATATGTTGCGATGAATTTTCTGTTATTTTTTATTGAAGTCCATTGTCACCAAAGAAAATTACCCATAAAGATTGTTGTGCCTCCATTGACGTTTATGCGACGAGAAGTTGCTACAACAACAACAACATTTGCCTGGATAATACGGTCAAGATCTTCCAATCATACCGCTTCGCTTTTTTTTAGTAAAGCCAGATTAAGGTGTATATTAATCATTCTGATCACCCGGGCTATTGTAGTTAAATGCAGCGGTGGCTTTGAACGCAGTAGTTAAAATCTCCAGATGTGTAGTATGTATAAAATCAAAAATAAAATGGTTGGAGATAACTGACTGCTAAATATTTCCCGACGTCTAATGTAGGAAGAACCTTCCAGAAATTAATTCCTGATTGGATAAAATTTCACTGTCTAGAATACTTTGACGATCCAGTAAACCAAATTTCCCCACTGGTTATTAAGGACGAACGTTTTAGTCTAGGCAGCATCGTTGGGGTGTCTACTGTAAGACCTGTGTCGCAGTGATTGACGTGTTCAACCCAGGCACCCACACGGGGTTCACCTCTCGGATACGCAGTGCTGGTGAACCCAGAGCTATGACTCAGATGTTCTTATCAAGACGCTACTTATACGTGACGTGTGTTCTCAAATGTGGCTCAGGTTCAACATATAATTATCATATAGGTTGAATATATACATATATATATATATAAGCATCAGGCATAAAAACTGATGTCACAGTTTGCATACTGACGAAGCATATAACAACCTACAAAAATGTGATCTCATGATGATGTACAGACTGAATATTTCTTTTTCCTATGGAAGACAATAAGAACGAAATTATGAAAAGGTTATCCGGTGCGCCTTCTTTACTCCATATTACCTTTGTAACTGGAATATTTATTTACCGTCTGAAGTCGATTACTGCCCTACTATAACCAAATTGGTGCCTTGCTCGGATGAAAATTTGGGAGTTCGAATCATCTGCCTTTTGTCAAGATTGTTTTACCGAATGCTGCTTTAAGGTAAGTGGCTTGGACCAACAGAGTTCAACCAGATGTATTCAAATGAGACCGCCGAACCCGTCGTTGTCAAGACGACCGGCGTGAGCTACTGATTTGAACTAATGTGTCTAGCTGTATATAGCAAATGACGAATAGCTGATGAGTGTGTGTTTGCGTGAGTGAGTTAGATTATCAGAAAAAATGATGCACTCTCCAGTAATTATCATTCTTTAGCCATCAATAGGAATATAATTGGGTGTCGAGTAAAGTTGATCTTATGTAAGCCACCATAAACAAGGCGAGTTCCACCGGGACCTAGCACCCATGCAAAATAACTCGTTGTTGTTACCGTCAGGTCCGCAGAACGCATAAATTTTCTGCTGGAATTTATAGCTTACTAAAAAAATGTAAAATTTTGGAACATTCTAACTCTAGAAGTTATACTAACAAGTCGGAAAACATTGTATATCCAGTTGATTGAAACTTAAAGTTATCAACGTTTTACTCAGGAAACACACGACCACTTATGTGGCTGACACCACTCCTCAGGTATGCGCACTTAGTAAGCCTTGATCACATTTCTTACTATAGGAAGGACTGGCGCTCTCTGTTGTAGTCAATAACTCAGTTATGAGTAAGTGATGTAGTATATCTCAGGTTCAACAGGGACTGTAGATAGATTCAGGGCTGAGATGCGGTCTTTCTCAAGATCCCCGGAGTTATCATAGTTTCACAACGTATGCTGATAAAAATAGTGTGTAACCGATAGACAGAACTTACGGATCTATGGACTCCATTGATTCTGAGGCACGAACGCCTCACAACTAAGTTAGTAACTAAACAGTCCTTGTTTGTTGTGTATTGCAGAAACAGACGATCATACATATGACATACAGGAAGTAAACACTCCGAACAGCTTCAACATTAGTTAGCGATTCACATCGGTTGCGATTAGCTGTGAAGATTTTGAGGAATATATAAACTATCGTCACAAACAATGAAAGTATGCTTGTTTTAATAATGTCTTTAATTTCGCCGCTGTCATCAACTTGTAGATATAACAATGTAAAACATATCTATGCCTTAGTCTGAGTGTGGTGAGAAAATAAAAACTGCTGAAGTTCATTATAAAATAAAGCTGTACCTCAAAATATGAATCGTTACAGACAACCTTTAAACAGCGTACAAATTGGGCTTTCAATGATAATAATTAAGAGTTATAACAGCAAACCCACTGGTATTTGACACAACAGAAATCTGAATAAATAAGACAATAGGCTGACATTGCACAACTTATGTCAGGATAAAATACTACAGACCATTAATACGTCAATATGGGAAAGCAAAAGAGACATCAGAGGAAGCCAAATGTCAAGATTCATAGTAATTGTAAATACAGTGGTAGTAACAACTTTACAAGCAGTTATTTCTGTAAGTACGAAACGGGTTTGAACCTTCGATTGGCAACAGCTTTAGCATAGCACATTGATCGACTGTGTGACGTTGAGTAGATAATGCGAAATGACTTTGTAGGATCGCATTGGTATTGTGCCATCGGAATATGACATGCGGTGGATGATGAATTCTACTTGCTTCTATGTAAGGCTGTGACGTCATGCGTTTACATGACCTATTTCTTTATCAAATTCGGGAACAGAAATCGTTGCAGAACTACTCACTGAAGAGTTTTCCGGTTATTTGTCATCCGTCTTAGTCAGAATTGCTTGCCTCTGGTCGCAGTTGGCATTAGCAATAAACGACATGAATTTGACTGGATTCCCAGGTTTGGTTGATGTTGTTTTTTCTGGTATTTGGCGGAACTGTACCAATTAAAGTAAAATAAAACCGTGTTTTATAGCCAAAAAATATTTTAATCGATGCTAGTTAGGTGTGCGTAAATTTTCTTGTTGCATGGTGCACACCCCAAGTGAAATTAAACAAATATGGACTCACGGCATTCAGAAACTGTGAATTCCTATCCGTATACCATTGATGATTGTGTGGGCTAATTTTGAAACCTTATGCAAAAAACAAGGATGTTTAATTCTGATGACCAACATGATGTTAACTTGAGATTATTGTGAAGTATCTTGGCGATGTATCTGGCTTAGAAGTAGTCCACTGTTGGCATGTGTAATATTAATTCGCCACTTGTTGTTCACTAATTCAATCATCCAAAAAGACTGTCATTTTACAGTATTCATGGGTTTATTGAATACGGAGGCTTCATTCATTCAACGTGGTTAGTACAATCTAACACTGGATAATTTGATAATATTGTGAGTTAGCTATGTATGACTACTGACACTGACCAGCATTCGTCATTAGCCTAGTGAGCCTCACAGTCCACCTCCAGAATTGTCGACAGGATACAGTCAGATTACGACCATTGGAGTCCTTGGTATAGCATGAGTAGTGTATTTGTGGTACTTGTGTGCACGAACGCACTCAATGTGACACCCACGGAGGGCTGTAATGTGGGAAACGATCGGCATACATAATTTTGTCGTTGCCGTCGCTGTGAGCCTAGCCGGATATGACCTATCTATTCTGATGTAATCCTCCCTAATTCATGGGATGCCTATATTTTCATTCACAACCAAAGAGGTCTGGTGAACATATCTAAATGTCAAACTTTAAATTTGGACGGTTCAGTTACAAAGAGACAATACAATTTTTACCACTTTTCCGGAATTTTCTTGGGCAATTCTGTTGTCATCTTGCAGCTGAATTAATTGATGTATTCAGCGAACCTTTCTGACGGAGGCACGAGTGAAATCCCAAACTTCATCAGATAACTGAATGCGTTCTTTGCCACTTCCACAATAACATCGTTGACAAAAACGCCCTCATCTACACCAAACTAAACGTGCTTAATCAAAGGCAACACATAAACGACGTGAAACTCCGTTGTAAGCGTATATACAACGTCCACATCTATCTGAGCCACGACGTATTCGAGGTGCGCCGTCCGGAACTTGTACTTGAAAGAACACAGTTACTTGATCCATCTACTGTATCTCAAAGATAAAATTGGGAGGCAAGAAAGTCAATCGAATGTCTGAACATTTTCGGTTGTTCTAATCAGCATTGTCCGTAAATAAAATTACCCTTCGTCATTGTGTTACTATCCTTCTGCTCCACTCACACAACCAATCCCAGAAGGTCATCAGTACCATCTCCACGTTTTGAGGATGGTTCTACAAACGCGGTAGCTATTCGGAATCAGTTGTCACTGGCTTCATCCTTTACTGGAATGTTGGCTTCTCGCTTATACTCAAGTAACTAAGCACAGTTTGTTTGCTCTTGTCATCCGCTTCGGATTACCTGCACAGTTTGCATGTCATGACTTGGTGTCAGCTGGACAATATGAGGCATTCACTCCTATAGGTCGATAGGCGGTGGAGGAAATGGTTACTTAGTGGGCTTGCTGTAGCTGTAAGTCGGTCTTTGATAACCAATCACAAGTACATAATTGAAACATGTCTAACAAGCCTCATATGAAGGTCAGAGTCTATAGTCCCGTTGACGTTTCAATGCTATGACGAACTGCTTCATGCACGCCGGAGTTTGGGCAACTGATAAACACGACAACGTCCTTTACAGACGAGGCCACCGGATCTAATGGTTACGTTGAATTTGGCCTACCTGAGAGGCTGAGGAGGAAAGTTGTGCAAAAATCGACTCACTAGGCAGGTTGGCGGGGGATGGGGTGTGTAACGGATACGAACGTTGGGGTCAGCGGTAGGCAGGATGTGAATTTGATTGACCGCGTGTAGCACGCTTGGTCTCAGCACCGTCAACACGTTGTTAATTGGCAATTACAAATTGCCTGGTAGGCTCTTAATTGAGGTAGAGTAAAACTAACTTCGCTAAGCGGCGGAGTTCCAGGCAACTGAATAACAGGGTAGCTCAGGAAATAAAGAACAGGAAGGTGTAACAAACTGTTCTGGTCTCTAAATCTAGGACTGCTCCACGTTGACTACCTCACTGTTCTAGCCATTTGCATGAAGGAGCGTCAGATCACGATTACTTACAATATAAATCTGATGCTTCGAATTTTTAGTTCAGCTGAGCGACCGTTTCTTAATTCGCCTGATCACAGTTAAGGGTATTGTAAATGTATCCCTGGGTTCCAAATTAGCTGATCTCAGAAGCAACCAAGTATGGTGTCATCTTCAAAACCATCAATATAGGAATTTCATATCCAGCCGAGCGCGGACGGAAAAAATGCGGTGTATATTCATTTTGTCGGTACACGTGCATGAAAACCAAACATCTGGTAGTAGATTTTGTAGATATTGAAAATCTGGGGTGTTGTGCACATCTACTCCTTAGGTCTTAAGAAACGAGTTTGGTCTCTTGGTGTATCTCCATTGCATTCGGACTGTGTTATCAATTACCGCAACGACCGATTAGCAGCAGCCATCAGCCTATTTCTTACTAGCCAACATCTGTAAGTTAGGGCAAGCAGACCACAGTTCAGTACACGACAAAGAAGCGGAGGCAAAAAATTAACGTTACTCAACTTTAGAACTAGGTCAATTTTAATTCGTGATAGCTCTTGGATTTCGGGAAATTTGTGAACAATCAGGTCAGTTTAGTTTCTCCTCCATACAGTTCTAATATGGTGAGGCGCTGAACACCAAAGAAGTGATGTTATGATGGTCCGTCTTCGTTTATTCCTCGGAAAAGGAGGCTGTAGGGAATGACTGATCAACTAAGCAAAGAAACCCCATCAAAGAAAGTACGAGAAACCACACTTCCGATGCGTAGGCTACATTTAAAGACTGCAACTCAACAGAAATATCCCAGATCGGCTGTGTAAATTCGAAGCAAACGTTGAGATCATCTACATCTTAAGGATGCATAATATTAGAATCCAAGTTATATGGAAGACTAAGGTAGAAAAACCTGATTAAAACCAGCGGATAATGAGAATCTTTCTACAAGTGCTACCTATCGAACAGGCTACACATGAGAAATGTGACTGCATTACGCATGTCAGAAAGAACCACACAGATGCTGTCAAAAATTGTGCTTATTCAGTGTTTGGTTTAGAAAACACTGGTGGCTACATAATCTCAGTCACACTAGTTTGTCAGTAATGGTGACTTCTCAATTTGGGTCACTGGAACCGGAAGAGTCAAAAATCATTTAACCATAGTTCAGGATATGCACGATAATCCGTGCAAAATCGTTAGCCACAAAAGCATTAACCTTTAACGCTGGGATATATTACCCCTGCGAGAAGCCACGAAAACCATACGACTTATTTTGCTCCACGAGTTTCATCAGAACGCTCACCTGTAAACTTTGGAGCTGAATCTTGTCGCGTACTGAGCTACCCAATTTAAAAAAATCAGAACAGGAATCTGAGCGGTACTAAGAAATCTCAATTTATGGGAAAAACAGCACCCTTTTGTAGGGGAACAACAGTATATACGATTGTTACTAAGCGGCAGGCGTCCTCACGTTTTGATTGGCCAGCTTGTTGTTCTGTTGTTTCACGACCTTGCATCTGGTAACTCGGTTGTTTGAAACAGATATGCACTCAACATCAGCCAGTCGCTGTCTATGACTGGTTGGCACCAGTCTGACCATAATTCCGTCTATAGCAGCCTGTGCGCAAACACTGATTAGCTGAACTTTCTCCAGCCAAGAAACCGCTTCAGTCCCATTTCATTACAAATCCTTCAACAATATTTTACACAAAACGATTTCCCTCTTCTCATATGGAAATGAAAATGTCAATCGATGACCGGCCTGCTGTGGATTCAACAGTGAAACCTGAATTGGTTTCATTTGTTTGAAACAGCGACTACGCTCCCGGTAGACAGATAGTGTTCTAATGGTTCTCGAAAGTTACTGAGGACAGTTACACCATCAAGAACGCCCAGCGCGTGGATAGTTTCAAAATATTTCTTCACGAGCAAAAATTTATCATCGTCGATGAAACAAAGTTAAACAACACCAAAGTTACATACTGCCAGTACCAGTTAATTTTCTACTTCAATACCGCAGTCCGCGAACAACTTGCATCGGCCTACTTTGGTTCTACGTTAAGAAGTTTTGACCCCTTGACTCGAAGTTCGTTTGCTGGATGAGTCTGTAGGTTTAGGGGGGTCGAAAATCCTTACCGTAGAACGGTTCACTGTTTTGCCCCTTGTGGAAGTGTTTAGACAGGATGTGTTGTTCTTCATGCAGAACAGGGTTGCTTGAATGCGTGTGACAAAACCTGAGTAGTTGTGGCAATGTTCGTTGACCATAAACCACTCCAAACAATGAACAAGGTAATGCGTTGTTGGCATCAACAGACCTTGTTGATAGAGTTGGAATCAGTGACTGTGTCGGGCATTCCACATCACGAGCTGTGTCGGTCTTTGATCGAATAAACGTGTCCACTTTTATAATTAATACTATTCCATGAAGTGTGAGACAGAAAATCATTAGTCACATTACATATTGGACACAATATGTTAAAGGGGTACTTTCAAGCTAAACATCACACACGTTTGATCACAGCCTTCTCATTTAGATCGATTTTTCTGAAACGATTGTTGTGTTCATATTCTTCTGATGTATGTTATGTTGTCCAGGTTTGTTTTGCAAAAATGTACACCGTAGAGGTCAGTGCTGACTGAAAGTGCGCGAGAAAGTAAAGATGTTAGTGAAGCTAAGAAACCATCGCTTATCGTGTTACTTATGCAGTTCTAACACTGAGCAGTGCGTGTGACTTCCTGGCGTCTGATGTGGTGGGGAAGTATTTTGGAAAACGTTTTACTCGTACGAATGTGATATCTGTGTCTGATCTCAGAGTCGGTTTGTCTGATGGAAGCTTAGCAAAGTAGTCGCATTATACGAAAAAGTGTACATCTCAATAGTCATCACCAATGTCTTGCGATGCCGAATCTTGTATAGGGGAGTCCCATCGATGACCGAAAAAGAGGCAAACTTTAATGGATTGAACCATGAAGACGTTGAATCCGCGGTGCACATCATGTTGCTTACGACTGTAAGGGCGACACCGATGAGGAATATCAGAAAGAGATGACTGAGAAAGCTGGTTTTACCTGATGCGTTGACCAAACAGTGTGGTCGACTACAAGTGCGACGATCGTCAGGATCTTGGTAGGTTGGTATGGAGACGTTGGCCAATGAGTTCTCTATGTAAGTAGACTAGGCTGACGGACGTTGTTAGAAAGGCAAGAGAGACATGGTTTGGAACAAACCAACTATTCTTCGAAGCTGTGGGTAGTTAAGGTGATACTCGGAGGGATGAAAGTGCAAATGTTGGGTTTCAGTACGAATGGAATTTGCGAAAATGTCCGTAAAATTGAATGGCGTAGATGTTAACATTTGTGGTCGGATCAATAAAAACAACATCAAAATGAGACGAACAGTTCAGATGGCTGGAAGAAAAATGCACTGTTTACGGCAGTTGAGGCGTTCGGTGAATGAAAGTTTATGTAAGATTGTTGCATTGCAACATTATACCACTGGAAGATGATAGCAAACTCATTCACGCTAGAATATCAAGAAGGATGTGAACAACAGCATTGAAAATACAGATATAAGTAACAAAATCTATGTTAGTCACACACAGCGAATATTATAACATGAAACTCAAGAAAAACAGCGCCTGGTGTATTACGGAGAGAATGCGAATAGTTACTACGAGAAAAGTGAACAGTAAATGGGTTGGAGAGTACTGTCACTACAGCGCTCACCACTTATTAACGCGAAAGTTACTCAAAATCAAAAGACGAACAACGTGAATGAAATTACACACATAACACAAATAATAATGTACAGAATATACGTGAATAACGAAATTTTATAACAAAATGTTGTAACATAAAAATCCAGGTAGTTTAGCAGAAAGTTTGATTTTGAGTGTTGTGAATCACTAACCGAGATAGTGAAAGCTTACAGGTTATTAAAAGTAGATTGGTTAATAGGCGAATAGTTACTGACTTGTAGTTCGCTTGCTGGATAAAGCCGTATAAATTTTGGAGTCCAGAACATCCAGTAAGTAATGTTTTTGCTAGTTACGACATCACTCGTCAGTAAACGATACACGGCACCACATAAATTTCGCCCAAAAATTCTCACTGGACTTTAGAGTAGGCACGTTCCTATAGCTTCTCTGATTAGACAGTATTGATGGGAAGTGGATGTATATGTTGATGTCGCGAATGTCTTTTGATAATAACCGTTCATAAAACCGACATTACACGGAAACTATACCTATATTTGATTGAAATCAGTTCGTACGAAGTGCAAAGCGCGGATTTGAAGACAATTTACGTGTCTACATATCAGTCTCGGCTGGGTTGCAACACACGTAACATGAGAACGTGTGAATGTTGAAGCGTTCACTGAACAGAACTTTCAAGAAGGCTAAGGATACATAACAGAGCACATGACGTGACAAAGGACAAGGGGGCCACATAATCTGTAAATAAGAGAAAAACATCGGGTCAACTTATTCAGGGTAGATTTAGTGCTTTACATGACACCCATTGAGTACTGGTTTGTGTGATATTTAATAGCGTATTGCGCTACATATCGTTTGCATACTATGTATATTTGGACCCTCAACCTGAGAGATACGTTGGTCAGAAAGAGAGTAGGTCCAGTTTCATAGGTCTTATATCTAGTTGTCATGCTGTTTTTTCCGGAAGATTCTGTGTTCTACACACAAAAAGTGAGATGGCATACGAAGAATGTAGTCAACCTAACAATATCAACGACGACAATCATCAGTGAATGTGGAGGCGATTACAATATCATCCATGAAGATTCGTTGTGTGGCAGTCAGGTTGTTCATGTGTTACTTCCATCATATGTTTACATTCGTACACAATCAACAAAATCCATAGACGGATGAATAGCGAACATCTTCTGTTTGTTTAGGTTAGGCTTTGCAATCGTATAGTAAAACAGGACACACGAGTGCAGACTGCACCTATACTTTCATGGAATTGATGATATCTTTCTATTGCCACAGGTATCGTGGATCAACACAAGATATTCTAGCCAACGGAATGCGGTCACTAATTGGCATGCTCCATTATTTATAGGATGGCTTACAATCTCTTTCAGAATAAGTGTGTGTACAAACTCATATCCATCTCGAACTAATACTTTGCTGCTTCACTTAGTACAGCACACTTCAAACAAATCTGTGAACTGCCACAGACTACAACGAAACAGTTGGCCCAATCTAAAGCGAAAATGTTGTAACCTTCGAAGAGAGTGATAATACTGGAATACCTACCTGATAATGAGGTATTTAAGACATAATCCATGGAAAAACTGAACCGTATCAAACGGGTTGTGTTATGGTGTTCTTTGCCTTCGATAGTCGCCACTATCAAACCGAAAATCCATCGTAACCAGTTCTCTTCATACCTACACTCGTGTGTTAGAAATTGCGTAATTTGGTTTCGGATGGACAATTCTGAGGTAAACAGCTGAACCTTGTCGTTAAACAAATACAAAATAACTGCTGGGTAACACTGTGGAATATCCTTTAGTTTGGTTTCATAAAATACCTAGTCACTTTTAAAGTCAATTTACCGTAAACTTTTATTTTTTATGTGGATGGAGAGGTTAGATTGGAAAAGCAGGACAGAAGCCACGCAGATTACACTGCACGCAAACGGACGAACACATATCATTTTTCCATCAAATTTTAATCAGCTTATTTTAATCTGATCGTTATCCTCATTTACCTACCATACGAACTTTACCATAGCTCTGTTGAGAGTGTGAGTGAGTTATCCATCTAATAACTCGGCTCACGGAAAGTTAGGGCGTTCTTTGAACACTCGGCAAGTTCAGCGAATCTAATCTCTCAATCAGACAGTTGACTTCATTCAGAATAATTGGACTTTGATTCACTCTGTTTTCTTTTGACCTGTGAGTGAAACGTCGGCCAATCAACGCTAACAGTGCTGGGAATTGGTTTGATTTGACCTTCTATGATTTGGGTAAGTGTGTTGTCAATGGTCTAATCTGCCTATCTGATGAATGGACTAATTAACCTAAAAATTCATCTAAAAATGGTTAGATAGAACAACTGAACTGAAAAACTCCGTATTTGCGCCAAAACAAAAGCAGGGACCACAAATTACGAACATGCGTTTGGAATAGTGACATCGAAAACGCACACAAGTTCATGAACTTTGTTAAGAACTAGAGCTAAAGTAAAATTTGGTCCAGCCACTGCAAGCTACTGGTTGAAGATGAAACGAACGGAACACTGTTGAGTTCTGTCTAATTCGACAGAAAATGTTAAAGATGAAAACTAGTATATAAACGAAACTTGACAAGTGGAGAAAACGTTTGTACATTCAAACAAGTAAACAGGAAACCAGTAGAAAAAAGTCTTACCAGGCTTACTAACGAAGGCTGAACGTCATACAATGAAAGTAACCATATGTTGCAATCAGTTGTTCCCAGTGACCACCACCAAAGTGAGGCACAACTGTCTCGCCTAGTTTGGTCTCAACACCACGATCTAAGCTGAAGAATCGAACCCACAACTCATGACTAAGCTGCGTGTTGTAATGCCATCACTTATACACAAGACCACGGGGTCACAATAACCTGAGTTCCAGAAGGTTATGTAAATTACTTTCCTAAACTTTTGCGTTTCCTTTCGTTCAGAACAATATAGTTGATCGATTTCGGCTTATGAACGAAAGAAAGTGCAGTAGTTATAAAAAGTCGTTCTGTATTTCTACAGTCGTAGGCTAGAAAATAAAAGCAGTTTGCTTTGCATCTGCTATCCATGGAAAACAAACTTGGGTGTGCAAGATAGACTAGCACGTCAGCTGCAGAAAGGGGTTGACGATACGTTAGCTAGTCGGTGACAATAAACGTGCATGAAGAGTTTTTTGGAAATATCCCAATACTTCTTCTGTGATTGTGATCAGTTAAAATTTCGTTGACCTTTTTGGTGCAAGCAGTTCCTCAGTTCTTGGTTATTTTGTGCTGTGCAATACTCTGGTGGAATATATTAGACAGATTGGTGACTGGGTTGCTGCCTACTTCCCCGCATTTTTTAGATGTACGATGAGTTATTTCCCTTGTACATCCATGTGGTCATCAGAGAAGAAATTGTCAGTTGGATAGGGAAAATCAGATGGGTTGTATAATGACGTGCACTGCTCACATACACAAATGGGGTTTTGCAGATTGTATCTTATCGGAAAACGCATGTTGGTGAATGAAGAATGTTACTCTTCCAAGAAAGAAACTAACTATTACGAGTTACTTTTAGTCTAACAGCAATTTTCTTTTGTACAGATTAAGAATTGTGTTTTGTAAAATAACCCATGTAGTATGCTGCTAAAAAGGTTTAGCGAAGTGTCAACTTAATTGAGTGAACAAAGAAGTCGTAAGCATGTGATGTTCGTTAAAGCATGATCGTCGCATAGCATTCTGGAAGCAAACTTGTTACGCAGATGTGTACGCCCTTGTTAAAGCCTGGACACATCCGTCAACAAATGTTTCGTTGAGGAATGTATGATCACATTTTTTATGTCCAGAAAGCAACCTGCTTGGTGTTTCTGGCTAACTATTTATTCATTTTGCATTGAACAATGTCTTATCAACACAATAAAATCGTCTCACCTGTTTCTGCCTTTGGTGTATGGTGAATGATAGTAACGCTTAAGCAAACCTGCGATTTAGCACTACTAAACTTTTCAAATAGATCATTCAAAATTTACTCGGTCACCAAGACATCATAGTCTGTGTGATTCAACTCCTGTATTTCTTGTCGAAAAGTTCTAAGCAGAATTGTTAACTGAGACCAAGCATTGACATGTCTAGCTCACTCTGTCCTGTGAATGTGAAATGGCCGGTTAAAATGCCAGAACCAGTTCATCAGTAACTTTGTTGTTATGACCCTCCGGACACAATCAAATTCGTGGATATTGTAAATGAAACAAATATCAAAGACATGTGTATGATATTAGTGGATTAAACCTCGCCGAATACAAACGTACTCTCTAATGAATCTACTACGCACATCTAAAACTAGAACAACAGGTCGGACTTTAGTCTCACCATCCAAAAGTGTCCTTAAAAGGATATTGCTACGTTGCGTATTTAATGTTCAGTTCAAGTTCAGTGTTAAGCAATAATAACAAATATTTAGATCCGTAATGGTGGTGAAGTCGAAATCGGACGGTTAAAATCTTTAATAAATCGTACCATATTATGGTCGCTATAATGGCGTTTTGTCTGCAAATGTCGAGTCTTCAAAACAGATGTCTACCGCTTTTGTCGCCTCCTTCAACCAAGCTCACAACGGTTCAGTTTACACCGCAAATCACGTCAAATCATCCTTTCTGTTTTCTTGCTATTAGCTAGATCAGACGATCTAACGGCAAGCTAAAGTTATCTGTTTGCTGCAAATCTGTGTCAAGTTAAGTAGGCTTTTAAAGAATTCACAGAATAACGGAACCCAGTTTGCCTACCCGGCGGTGGAGCAAAATGTCCGGTAAATTAGAATTATTTAGGAATGAAATTTTTTATTTAATACGCTTCAAGAAAACGATTACTCCGACAGATTTATTTAGAAAAATGCGATAGCTGTGACAACCGAACCTTAAATGGTGACAGTGGAACAGGCCAGTTTTATCAAACCTCTCTACTCAACTGCCACTAAAACTCAGTTTTTCTAACGATCCTGACAACTGCTCAGCGCTAATGGTTTGCTACATATTGACTTATATCTCGAGTTGAATACCTATCACAGCTAATCATACCTTTCGCATGCAGATAAACTTTCCAGTCACCCTTTCCGGAAAAAGCATCAGATTCGCGTTTCACTCTTGTTAGAGTTCGTCCGTGGTGTATATCCTTACAACGGCTGGGGTTAGAACCCCGGCCACGCTTTCCTGAGGCAACCTTGTTGACCACTACGCCAGTGACCTCACACTGGGCACGACCAAATTATCATATGTGAACGCTCAGCCCCTTTCTCTTGTGAGTAATGATCAGGTTGCCCGATCGTCCCGATAGAAGACACAGTTACTGTCTGTGAACTCTACTCGATAATCCCGCGATGAGGACTTCCTAGACAGGTCGAAATCTCCGATCTCATTGAAACTGCTAGGTAATATTTTAGATTACTGATGAGTAGTCGGGGATTTGGTCAATTTCAAGTTGAACATCACCCACATTCAATCGCAGCCTTCGCATTCAGGTCGACTTTCCAGCCATCCTGTTTCGAAAATAAGCATCCAACTCGAGTTTAACACTCGTTAAAGCTCGTCAGTGGTGCATATATTTACTAGGGCAAGGTTTTCTTGAGGTAAATGCCATTGATCCCACATTAGACACGGCCGAATTTTCATATTTGAATGCCCGGTTAATTTTACTTGTGAACACTGGACAACTTACCCAATCCTTTCTATAGGCGATATATTTACCTTTCGTTAACTAACATCATAAGCCCGTGATTAGAACTTCCGAGACAGATCGAAATCTCCGATTTCACTGAGCCCGAAAAACAAGTTACTCACTGATACTGAAAGCACGCTTGGTACTTGATTATCTTTTGTTGTGAAGTATACTATTTCAGGCAGATTTCACGACAGTTTTACAACAGTTATACAAAACATCGATAGTCTGGTTAAGAATAATGTATGCGCGCAAAAAGTCTACTTTGATGAAGAAGGTCTTTCGTGATCAGTTTTTAATGAATATTATCCACTTAGTGACCACGTCAAAGTGGCACTTGATCTACACCTGATTAAAAACTGCGTTTCGCATTATTTGATCTTATTGAGAAAAACTGATCCCAGCAAAAACCACACAACGTTTAAATGAACGGGAACGATTGATGGGTTAGCGCGTAACCGATATCAAGTGAATACTTACCACCAGTAGACTGAAATATTCCTCAATGAACTTTATAGAGCGATGTTTGTAGCTTACTAGAGCTGCCTGCTGTAAGTTCAGCTCATTTGCAAACGGGTCTTCGATAGCTATTCTGTTTACTTTGAGAAACAGTGGTATAATTAGTTCACGTTCGCGTCATATTGGCACATAAGTCATTGGGATGTAAATGACGCCCGGCCCGTATGAGCTTATAAGAAAACTTCCTGGATAATTGACCATTCTCACATTTCTTTATCATGGTATCCAGGACTATGATTCCACGGTCCCGTTGCAATTCCCTTGCTGTGTGAGGTTTTGAACAAAATGTGGAAATATACCGTTTGTTTTTGATTCTGATACACAACATGCGTATAGACAGCATTATCTCCGTAAACTTTCAGTTTTACCCAACACTATCTGTATAGGCTAACAGGCAGTACGCGTGCGCGTTTGTGGATTCCTGGTCACTGGCGGGATGATGATCTTGCCAGCTTGTGTTGTGTTTTCCTATTGCCCAACTTGACGAGTCATAACCAAAAGAGTATTTAAAGAGAACCCGTTCAGTGTGAGTGGGGCACCATGAATATTCAAACCAAATATGTGTCCATGTTTGGTACGGTATACGTATTACTGAATTAGTTGCCAGTTTTATCCTTGTTATCCCTTTGAGATGGGTCTATCCAGAAATCAAAAATGGCACAGTTTGACGTTTAACCATCTTCCAGGGACACATTTTCAGTTGCATGACAACAAAAATGCATCCGTTTCAAATTCACTTACCGCTGCATCTGTTACTGAGTAAATTAATCTCATTTGATTGACTATCCCTCCACATTAACGGTTTACCAAAAGGGATACGATATGCTGTCTTACGTACCTGTCAGGATGTTAACTGCTGGTGAACTTTCTATTTCATGCATATCATGGGTCAACACAATGTGGTTACATTGGTGGACTAATGATCGAAACATGACCAGTCTCGCATAATTAGAAGAAGTCGCTTTCGAAAACGACACTGTGACGACATGTAGAGATATCCTTTACCTCGATTTTAGGAGCTTTATGTTGCAAACTTATCTAGGGTTTATTGGGTAACCATGTAATTATATTGTGGTGTATGCAAAAGCATTCTTTGGCTTGCTTCCATGTGAGAACTTAGTCTGAATAGTGCTGTTTGTAGGGACTGAAATGGCCAAAGATGGGTATTTGGTCCGCTACAGTGTCAAGTGAATTACAACACAATAATGACAAAGAAAAGTACAGTGACCTTTGAAATTTAGATTATTGTGTATGACACCACTGCTTACTTCCTACAGTACGGGTAAGTATTTTGAATCAGTTGCTACATTTAATGGTGCATTTATCGCCCTGCGCCGTTCAAAGTGAAGGCAAATCCACTTACTCCTTCGGCAACTGCAATCGACAGTCGGTCGGTCTCTGTCACGACGGTGTACTTAACCAGCCAAATGCCACTGACCTCGGTGAAAGGGTTACTAGCTTCGCAATCCAAACTTCTGCAGTTGTCAGCTTCATTATGAGTGCCAGACTTTCTACGTGGACAGGATGAAACTACAGTTGTCCATCAAAACATTTGAGCATGCTCCGGTTTTGTTTGAACTTGGGATTGAAATAGTAAATGGCGTTATACCATCAGTTCAAAACGAACAGCCAGTATCTTCGATCACATGTTACTTGTCGACTTTTGGATCTAAGGTTGTCATATTTGACGTTTTCAAAATCATTTACTTAACCATCAATGGAAGACTGTTTCAGTTCGCTGAGGCTATTGTTATTCTTAGATGGTAATCACTGCTCTGTCAACAGACTGGCGTGGTCATCATTCCGAAACTGCCATGATAAGTGAACAATTTCATAGCTTGTATGTGTGTACTGTTGTATTTCTTTCCACTAAATTTGGTTGACTGGTTTTTAAAAATACAAAATTGTAGTGTGTAGTTGACGAAAATTAGCCAGACAGTAAAGCTTGTGATTTTATGCGTATGCCATCCGTTTTACAACTTTTAAGACAGAAATAACCGTCTCCGAATCCAAATAAGCCTCGCTTATCGCTTAAGTTAGGTCGACTGGTGTCATGATTATGATGAAATGTTGATCTAGTGTTTATAACTGTAAAATTGAAGTGGAAGACTACCGTTGCGTTTCTGGGGCGTAGATCAATACACTGATAGTAAGAGTGTTTTTTGGATACTTCCTTCTCTCACTCTGGTGAAACTGTAGTCGTCGGAAACTGTTTTAAGTTATTTATCAAGCAGAACTCGTCCACACTAGATGGTGAAGCTTCTTGAGTGGAATCGACATTTCTGACAAGCCAAATTAGGTCCGCTTTCGTTTCTAATTAAATTTCAGTATTCAGCTATAACTGCGTTAGTGCCAGTCCCCTTTTACAATGTTCCATGTTAAGTTGTTTCTCAGACTAGTTGGAAATTTCGTCCTTCCTGTTGGTATGTCTATGGTTCTGACCTTCACTACTCTGCCACAAAATGGCTGGTCAGTTGCCTCCAATCAAACTCACGGCTGTTTGGGTGTCGGGCGGTTTTTTTAGTGTAGGATACATGAATACAACTACGTTCATCTGCTTGCTACATTAAACATACATAAATTCCAGGGTAGATAACCAAGCAACAAAAGACCGAAATGTAAGAAACTTTGGTGTCTACAACAATACGGATATGACAATTTGTCCCATAATCAGCAAGTTCTACTAAGTCAGAGATTTTGAGTTGACTGAAAAGATGAGATTATCATATTATCAGTCGTAGTCAAATATATTGTGCTTATTTTTAGAACGAACAAATCATTACACCGTTGCTCACAAACAAATTTGACAGAAAGTACAAGGATAATTGCTCTGTCTTATCTAGCCTGGCGCCATGGGACGTGGAACTAAGATGACTTCAACAAATTGGGGTTTTGAGGGTGTTTGACGGACATGATTTATATAGGTTATATTCTCACAGAGAAAAAAAGAAATTGTTTTGTTTTCAATTCATTATAGACCAACGACAGTTAACAATGCGTGATTTACTGATAGGCTGCTAACATGTAGAGTGATATGCTTTTGCAGCAGACTTCGAATTCAACTAGACTTTATAACTAGCCCATGACGGAGAAGGCTCCGATATGAAGTTCGATTATTATTAGTAGTGCATTCAGTAGTAGTAGTGCATTCACTTATTTGGAGTGGGTCCGTGTTCTTGTGAGGCGACGGTTGCGACCAATAATCAACACGATGCAGTTACGAAAACTAAAATGCTCCAACCATGACTTTTTCAAATTTACTTTAGTAGCAGCTCCATAATTGTTTTGGTTACACCTTACAGCTGATAACGTTGGTCCTATTCGTCCATGCCGGATCATGTCTTGGACTTACCGCGAAGTTACTCTCGGATTCTGCAACAATGACAAATTCACTTTCCAAAGAATCGAAGATAATTCCACCGATAGCCAAATCCTGCAATGCTTAAACTGGTCTAATCGATCGGCTAGCAAAACGAGGAGGTGAAAAAACATGAGTGGGCAAAGTTCAACTCATCAGTTCATTTTAGTGTGGTCGATGTTGAACATTGAGTTCACTGGCCTCAAAATGACAGCCTCATCCGACATTTTATTTGACAAATGCTGGTTGCTGATCACAAGTGTCTGGACTCGTGTTCCGTCAACAATTAACGTGCCTGTCATTTGAATATGAGAGTTGTGATTGTAGCTTAAGGCTTGTCCAGAACTGCACCATATATGATAATTTTGTTATCCCAAATGCGAGACTATTTACATAGCAGTCAACACGGTGGCTTTATAAAAAGTAGAACTGGGATTTGAATTCCGAATCCGGCTAGGTTATTCCTACCGTCGATGAGGTCTGATAAACATGAATCTTAAAAAGGACTGGATGAGTTGTCTACATGAATTACGTATTTATTGTTTTTATTGAGTATTTGTTACTTTACACATCGCTAGCCAGAGTTCTTTTGCAGGTAAATATGAACGCTTATCACACTAAGAATAGGCTAGTTTGTTCAACATCGCACAAACAGAGACTAACAGCGATAATCAAAATGCTTTTTCTGTAAACTTGACATGATCATCAGTGCATTCCATAACGTTTTTTTTTAGAATACGGGGGGTGAAAACCTGCCTAGACTTTCACGTTTCTCTATCTAAAAGACGGAATACTTGGGCGACATGAATAACTCTTGGTGTGAGAAACTTCTTTTGTCCTCAAGCTCAGCTAGATGGTTTCCTTTCATTTTCTGTGCAGTCCGCTAGGTCCGACGCATTACCTGATGGTATAGAATAAAATCTTTCTCTCATACTTTCACCATTTATCTGATTATAACATACTTTTGCTTATCAGGTCAATACGTGGATGATGACTTGATTTGTTCGTGTAGTTAGCTGCTTCACCGGTTAATGATATTGGCTCCATTTTGAACTTAACCTCAAATAACACAACCTATATGCATATGTATCGACTTAATAGCTTGGATTGTTCCTGAATCCAAAAGCGAAGACGGTGATGTCACAGTAGAAACAAGAAACCAACCTTTATACGACGCAGAAGGTGTTAAACGTAGATCTGCCGAGCATTCAAGAGAAAATCACTTTCTTCGCTCATGCTCTAGAAATCGTCTTATATGGTGGACGCAAACTTGACGGATTTCCGTTTGCTTTTTCCTATCACTGAGGAAGTTAACCGTTCACCATTTACACTTCACGCCCAGACAACTGAAAGGATTTCCTCGTGGAGCTTTACTCCTGATCAGTTTTTCCTATAAAAAAGTGCTTTGCTCCAGTAGAGTGCGAATAATTAATTTGATTTTATCAAAAATAAAGACGTCTTCTATTAGCTGTATTTTCATTTTTGGTCGTAGATTACCGGCCTGTTCTTCGTAGAGTTTTCAGACGCGTGTTTGTCTTTTCTGTTAAATGCAGGCATACTGTTGTTTTTCCCTCGAGAAAATTAATCGGCTATACTATTCCTTGTCACATACTTAGCGTATCTTAATTCAGGGAACATTTCGAAGATCTCCCGCTTGAAATAACGAACCAGAATTTGCCAGTCTTTCACTTCTACTACTCACAGACCAGTCGTACGGTTCAACATTCGGGTCGTTATAAGTACACATTCTTGGGTTAATAACATTTTACCCGCTTCAAACATTTCTCATTGACCTCGCTCAGGGAAGCCCCAATTCCCCAAAAATATTATGTGGCAAAATGACCAAAAGCGTATACTTGTGAGTGACCTCCACAGTTGCTATGGTCGTGTACTTCTCCGGTCTTCACGAGCGTCCTCAACCGTCGTACCAATTTGTTTTCACCCCGACTAAACGTCTATATTGCACCATCTGGATTTTTGTCTGATCCATTCTTTTTGTCCTTGCTTTGTTGCTGATCCCAATCCCTATAAATACGAACGGTCTTTTCCTGTGTACCTGCGCTAGCCGCGGGTTGGCCGGAAAGAGACGAACTAACCGCGTATACTCACCAGTCCGTCGTTCCGTCATCCGCCGTATAACTAACTGTTATTCCGTTTAGTCATGAGAAGAAATGTTATCTGTTTACACGCTCGTAGGTTGTTGCTGCAGTTGGAACAACCTCTTCTGTGCAGGCGGTCCTGGTCGGAAACTGAATTCGGGTTATGATATGGCTGACTGTCGATTGTGACGGCTCTCCATGTATATTGGGACGAACCATTTCCATTATATATTTTTATCATAAAGCATTAATTCTAGGGTGTTGTCGTTGGTAAACTATTCCCAATTTAACATGTTCTGAATTCACAAAAGCCGATTGTCAGTGTAGTCTATTCAAATGGGTGTACACAATCAGATCGGCAAAAACTTTATTTGTTGGCGCAGGAACAGTCATCAGTATCAAAGTTGTCTGGTATGTGAGTAGAATCTGTACTGTTAACAATTGTTCTGAGTAGGATCAAGCGACGGATAACTTTGTGACTTTGTAAACAAAAGTGTCTTTCCGTAAGGTAATTACTGGTGGTCGCTAGATGAAGGTTTTGGACCCCAAAATGTCAATTACTGGTTCAATAATCATTTGATTTGGGCCAGCTGAATTCTTCATTGTTTGTAGGTGACCGTTGTGCGGAGTTTTACACACACCAGGTGAAGTTCTGAAAGTTACATGAGAAATGCTAGATGTATTGAATGTTCGTTAAATATTCATATGTAGTAATCCTTGCACTTACAGTGGCTAGTCACCTAACGCCCTCCTTTCTTCGGTTCCTCGAGCATATGGATTCTGAACTAACCATAAAGAAATGATTTGAGTTAACTCAGGTCAGTCCATCTATCCGACCTTGAGTGGGTTTCGTTGAAGAAATCACTGTCATTGTCTCTGCGGTTTTAGAAAGCATGTTTTCATCTCTTAGAGAGACTAACCAAATATCAGAATTTCTCGCTAAACGCTTAGTGCTTAATTATAATACGTGACTGTGTGTTGTTTAAAAGTCCCAACATAGAGATTACCGGTTTGATTCCGGCCTCTCTTTCTTTTGTGTTTCAGCGATTGTTAATCATTTGCCTGATGAAGATACTGCTGAGTGGTTGGTATGAACATTCTTTTATCAACACTCCCATTATTGTGATTGATTCACAAGATCATTCTATGGAATATGCATCATCACTGAACGTTTTGACTGAACCAAATAACTGATCACAGACAGTTGATTTCGGTCCCAGAAGGACATGTTTTCATTTTCCACAGATGGTGTTCACAAACTTTCAAATAAACGAACATGTTCGGCGGATTACCAGTTGTGTACTGCTCGCGCATAGTGCTCAGCAATTCGATCATCCTGGCAACGTTCATTGTCAAATACAACGGGGATGACTAGTTGTTTATACAGTTCCCCACCACTGTCAGTCTTGAACGGGTTTGGGCAACATGACCTTCCGTTTACGAGTGAGGATAGGCAAGATATTAGTCAGACCAACTCCTGCGATATTTTGAATTGCACCCCGTTCACTTCGTGGTTAACGTAACGAATCCGATTAAAAGGCAGACCAAATCAAAGCGTTTGTCCATTCAGTTGGTAAGGGTTAACAACCTGAAAATTCCATTACTAAACAAATGGCATAATCATCAACCCGTTGATTGATTGCACTTAAAGTTGTGCATGAACCAGGGCGAAATGAGGCAAGCCCGTCAAATGACACGAATGTCACCATGCAAGTCGTTTTGTGAGGAAAATCGTGAATAAAATCCACTGGAAAATAGCGGGGATTTTGATTATAGAATAAACCAGTCACCACCCACGATTGATCATAAACTTCGACTTTGTTGGACGGTTTACAACTGTGAAGATATTGGTTGTCGGGATAAATCACTGAATGAGAATTGGTGGTGCGCGTCATGCCAGCAAGTTGGAGCACCATATTATTATAACCGAAAAACGTGCAAAGACAAAACCGGATAACAACCAGACACGCAAGCAGACTTACACATTCAGTGATCTGCTGTAGCGAAAAGGCGTCCAATAAAGCAAAATCCTTATTGTCCAACACGCTAGTTACCATGCCACACGCGCGCTCGCGATTTTGAATCAAAATTCCAGTCCACAACACCCCCGGTTTCCGCTCACACGTCGTGTGCACTGCTGTCCGGTTTATGTGTGTGATCGGCGCCGTCTATCGAGGGGTTTTCCACCTACCATTCTTTGTCTGTTGGTCCGATTTCGTTGAGCAAAGGCTCGTCCGGTTGCTCGTGTTGTCCTCCATTTATCCACATTGGGCTTTGATCGTATTGGACGGCACTGTCGAGATATTCCCGCGAGTGTTGGAATAATCGCGCCTTCGATTCCGTCGTCCATTCCATTTTGCCTGCCATGTCTCGCCCGTTGGTCCAATCCGGTCGATCAGTGACTCATCCGATCGGTGTGGGTTTTTGGACGTAACTCCACCACGCGTCAAGGTATTCCACCGAGTGTTGGAACGCTCACACCTCCGGCCTGTCAATCCACCACACTCGCCCCTCCTTTAAGGAATTTGCTGCGATTGTGCCAAGGTGCCAAGTGTACACCGTTGATCCATCGCTCACGAGGACCTTGGTTGATCTGAAACCTCGTATTCTTGCAGTTCGTGATGGTAAAGGTCCATTCCACCGCCTTGTAAATCTTCCTTTGCCGGAACCGGATGGTTCTGGTCAGATGTAGTCTCTTACTTTCACCTGGTCTCCGATCCTGAACGGGCGCCATTTATGTGTGTTGTGCCTCACGTCATATTTTTGCTCATTCCGTCGTTGTCTTTTCGTTGTCCGTTCAAGAGCACGGTGTTCCAGGGGTTGTCGTTCTTGCGGCAATAATTGCCCCTCTCTGTCTCTGGACACGCACACATCCAAGAGAATCCTTAGCTCCCTTCCGTATGTCAACTCAAATGGGGAGCTCTCGGTTGTTGCCTGCTTCGTCGTGCGATATCCAAACAAGACATCTGGAAGTCCCGCTTCCCAGTTTTTGCCCCTACTATTCAGCCACTCCTTCATCGTACGATTGAACCGCTCTGTCAACCCGTTCGTTTGTGGATGGTACGGCAATGTTCTCAGGCGCTGAATCCCCCAATTCCTCAGCATCTCTTGAAATTGCCGCCCCTCAAAACACGGACCCTGGTCCATAACAACTATGTAGCGATTTCCATTCGAACTTGTTGGGAGTGGACCAAAGATGTCTATACCCCAGGTGTGGGTGACCTCCTCTGCTACGGCTGATTACATGGGCGCTGCTGTCTTCATTGTCTTTCGATTCTGTTGGCAACTGAGGCAGGCTGGAATGAAATCAATCACATCTCCGCATTGTGGGCCAAGATATCCTCCGCCGCAGTAGATCGTACACGCGTTCTCCGCCCATGTGAACATCTGTATGTGCCAGTCGAATCACACATTCACTCTGGCCCACTGGAATGAATGGCAATCTTCGAGGTCGAAGTCCTCTCTGTATCTCCACATCGACGAGGAGTTGACCGTTCTCCAAGTGTAGCCGGCCCCAGATCTGTACCAGTTCGTTCAGTCCCGAAGTCGTCCTCTTGGGTTTGGTCCCTGCCAGTAGATGTTCACATATTTCGCGTACTTGAGGGTCTTGCTGCTGACCAGCCAAGATGTCTTTATCGGCAACCAATACTGCGTTCACGAGTATGGCTTCTGTTGACAGCTCACTTTTCTGTATTGGTCGCGACAGTGCATCGGGTATCTCATTGTTCGTCCCGTTGACATGTCCGACAGTAAAGTTGAACTCTTGTAGTCGCAGTGCCCAGCGCGCCAGTCGTCCACGTGGACCCTTCGCCGTCTGTAGCCAGATCAAAGGTTTGTGGTCAGTCTCAACATGAAAGGTGGTCGCTATTAGATAGGTCTTCTACTACTCCAGCGCCCTGACAATGGCTAGGCATTCTTCCTCCGTGGTGGAATATTTTCTCTCCGCTTTCGTCAGCACTCGACTGGCATATACAATTGTCCCCGACGGTTGTGAAAGAACTGCCCCGATCCCGATATCACTTGCGTCAACTGACACCGTAAATGGCTCGTTCGGTTTTGGAATTGTCAGGCACTGTCAAATGCTGGCAGCCTCCCGTTTGAGTTCTTTGAAAGCCACCTCCAAGTCCTCAGTCCATACAACTTTCCTGTTCTTTCTCAGCAATTGGAACAGTGGATATACTTTCTGGGAGAACCCTGGCGTAAATTTGGAATCGTAACCGACCATTCCGAGGAAACACCTCAGTTGCCGCTTCGGTTTTGGTGTTGGAATGTTCTTGATGGCTGTCAGCTTCTCTGGCAGTGATTGAATTTTTCCAGTACCAATCGTGTGTTACAAACTGACAATTGAACTGCGGCCTATTTGGTACTTCTTACTACTCAGTTTTAGGCTGGCTACATCGATTCGTTGCAACACTGCTCGCAGCCTGTCTACATGTCCTGACACTGTCTTGGAGAATACAACGATGTCATCTCCGTATACGGTTACTCCCTGCTGGCCCTCCGGAATGGGAAGCAAGAGACGTCTGAAAGTCACTGGAGCATTGCACAGACCAAACGGCATGCTAAGGAACGCGTACTGCTGTCCGTTTACACAAAACGCAGTCTTCACTCTGTCCTTCCGTGTCATTGGTAGTTGCCAGTAACCGGAGCGCAAATCAATGAGGGATAGTACTCTAGCTTCATGCAGTTGTGTAAAAAATCTCCTCCACCTGAGACATCGGGAACGCATCTTTGATCGTCACTCGGTTCAGCTCTCTGAAGTCGACACAAAATCGGTAAGTTCCATCCGCCTTCCTGGTCAACACAACCGGTGACGAAAATGGGCTGCTTGTTCTTTGAATGATTTCTTTCTCCAACCTCTCCTTCAATTGCCTTTCCACCTCCGGAATCAACTTGATCGGTATTCGCCGATATACTGGTCTGCATTCCTCGCCCGGCTGTAACTCTATAGAGTGTTCCATCCATGTACAGAATCCGTATTAATCATCCGCGTTAGTAAACAAATCAGCAAACTCATTAACACATTGCCGGATGGCTGGGATTGGACACTCCGGCAGAGATTTCACCAAGACGCTACCCATTCGGCACTGATCATTCGTATCTTCACGATGCAACTTCACGACATCGCCATCAACACGCAACTCGTTCCTCTGCAGGTCTACGCTTGCTTTCAATTGACGTAGCAGATCGGTGCCTATTATCGTCTCTTTCACATTGTCAATCACTAACGTTGCATGGCGTAGTCTGACAACACCTATCTGGATTTCAACGTTCTGAATCCTCAGCGCCTTTAACGCCGTCCCACCAACCGTAACTAGATGCCAATTACCTGACCTAACGGGCAATCCTGGTACTCCGTCTGTAATCGACGCATCCGCTCTCGTATCTACTATCGCACTCTTTTGTTCCCCCTCAATCAGAAATTTCACCCGTGGAACGCCCCCATTTTTCCGAGTACCTACTGCCACCCTTGAAAGGCGTGCACGTTTGTACATAGTCTGTCTGCTAGGATGATAGATTTCACAACGAAGTTGCGCACGCACGTAAGTCAGCATTCACCTAATTTAGACATTTCACTGTTAAGGGCCCCTTACTTTCAAACAAGTTTGATAAAACGATCGTCGAATGAGGCAATAAAATGCAGTGCTTGCAATCAAATCAACTGTCATGAACTGTTAGAGATTGTGGTGTCCCACGGATGTTCATATCCTTGAAAGGCTTTGTGTTAAGGTTCTGCCTGTTGTTGTCTTGACGCTAAGTTTTACACGCTGGTTGTCGGAACCTATTGCAGTGGAGTTGAGCGATCGTAACATACTACTCAAACAACTGCTATTCAGTAGTAGGATCGGAGCATATATTTCGACATG
>JTDE01002601.1:0-35997 GCA_014338405.1 Paragonimus skrjabini miyazakii
CTTACGTTTATGAGTAATAAGTTAATGAAACTCTCTCTGTCACGCACATCATTTAAGCTGCTAAAGAACTGCGTGACAGGAAGAGGGTTGCGAAATGTAAAGTGGGGGGTCCGGTCTAGCGGGTATATCAGCTTTCCACTCATGTTCGAGTGGATGTCGCAAAAGTCTGACTCCACGACAGAAAGTGCTGGAACAGTGTCATTATGGTAGGTTGGCTGGGTGGGACATGAGGAGGGGGTCCGGGTGGTGGTGGATGAAATACCGGACGGTGCACTAAAAAGGACTGGGTTGGAAGGCATTTGTGCCAGTTATATAATCAGGTGATGATGTACCTGACGGAGTACATACGTTGGAAGTTTGGTTGCTAAAATAATTCATATTTTGGATAGAAGAATAAGGTATTGTTGAATTATTGGGTAATGCATGGAAAGTGTTGTACCCATTATAGTTGTGATTCGGTTTGAAAGCAGCAGAAGACCAATTGTTCATTGTCGTCTGCGAAACATTTTCTCTTAAAATGGGGTTCTTAGAACCGAACACGTAGCGTTTAGGGAGTACCGCCGATTTACCCTTACGTTGCAAGTCTGGAACATTGTTTTCTGATAGGTACCGTACAGGTTTCTGTGCTTGTTTGGAGACCTGTTCCGGTGTTTTGGGTCTGCGGTTGGCATGTACAATCGCTCCAGATAATGGAGGGAAATTTCTACTGAAAGATGGAGATGAATTTGTTTGTCCAACCTCTTCTATTTTATCGAACTTTTGCATACTGCCCCTAACACTGTGGAGAACTTTGGGCACCTTAGGTCTAGGGCTCATTTCAGTCAGTGTCTTGGTTGGTGGAGGGAATCGTTGGTGAATGGGAGAGGTATTTTTGGCACTGACCGTGGGTTTTTCTGGAGATAATTGACCGTGCCTTGCATCAACAGAGCTGGACGTGATTTGTTTTGCAGTATCCTCCTGGACGGACATGGTAACAGCGTTGTCAGTTACGACTTGCTGATCTAGGGAAGTCGTGGAACAGTCTAGATCAACGGTCAACTCAATGAGGTTGTCGACTTTCTTGCTCGAGTTCCTTTTTACTTGGGAATTATTGGTTCGCAATATTTCCCGTTGGAGTGGTGTCTTGTCACCAAACACTTTTATCGACTTAAAATTCGCAGCACGTATAATTTGGTCTTGTCTTTTGACGAACTCATTCGCTACAAGTTCATTTGTGAACTGCAATAACAGTGGACAGCATTTTTGCTGTACTTTCTTGCGGAGTCTTAGACAGTGACAGTCCTGGTCTTCCATCCTATTAGCCTTAAGTAAGACTTTTTCACCGACAGCAAAGGTATTCTGTCAGGTACGTTAAACACAACCACCTTACTTGCACAGCGTATCCGTTTGTGCAGTTCAGTAGCTATGGTATCAATAAACGTTCCAGCAGCTACGAGATCTTCATGACTTGAAGTGGCAGTCTCAGGATGGGTGCTAGTTGAGGCATTTAGAATGCTAACTGTCGGATTCAGTCGGTGCAAAATGTTAGTGAGCTCATCATACTTACCGTGTATTTTCGCCATTCCAGCCTCTAAGTCCGTTATTTTTTTAACCTGATCTGCAAATACATCGGTAATGAGAACGGAACAGAGCTGAGTGTTGTTCCTTCCTTTTATGCGGTTAATATTTACCGTTGAAATTACCGCTTTGGCAGCAGATTTTGGCTCCATAGCGATAGCAGCAGTGGAACAGGTGTTGGTCATGGTGCCTGAGGATTTTATGCCTCTCTTTGTTGTCATCATGACATTTTAAATGAGGCAGATCGCCTTGCAACTGGCAATTTGTAATACCAGCTGTCTTGGTGGGCATTGTGGTAAAATATTCCTGTTTTTAACAAATAATAATCGGAACTTTTAGAAGCAATTAATAGTAACAGAAAATAGTAAATAGTGAGCTAATTTCAGCTCGTATTTGATATAAATGAAAAATACACTTGCACGCAATAATAACTGGCATTTTTCGAAACACGCGCCTTATCTTTCCGTGACAAAGTTGAACAAGAAGGGGAAATCGGACACCCCTGACGAACACCACTAGAAGTGATGAAGGCCCGAGACAGTCGTCCATAAACTCTCAACCTGCTTGCAGAATGAGCATACAATGACCTCAATAGATTCACGTATTTCCCCGGTACACCCTTGCGAAGAAGACAGCTCCAGAAAACGTCTCGAGCAACTGTGTCAAAAGCAGCCTTTAGGTCCAAAAATACCACGCCCGTCCGCTGTCTGTAACAGTGCCGATGTTCCAAAATCCGTCCCGAGGTAAACATGTGGTCAAAGCCCCCTGACCGCATCGGAATCACGTATCTGGCTTTCTCTGGGCTTAGTGAGACGCCGTAAAATGTGGTCAGTGAGTAACTTGGAAGCAATACACACCAAACTGATACCCCTGTGTATGTCACATCATATTCAGAACCAGGTGGGACCGGTCGACGCTTGTTCATGAGTTCACGAGCCATCGAATTGGCCTGATGTTAGTGACATTTCAGCGCCGGATGAAATTTCGACGGAAGCATTTTCAGAACAAAAAATCGATTAGGATAGCTAATATTACGCTTTAATCGAAAAAAATTGAGACAGATTTTTTACTAACATGGCGAATATTGACAATTTTCAGGCACAGCTGATATATTTTTCATCTCGTTGCCACTACTATACTTGAAGAAATCTATATATTTGTCCCGTACTATGCAATTTAATATTTCAGGGAAAATTTGAAAAATTTCTTTTCGCGCCTAAGTGACCGTTTCCACCTTGCTTCGGCTTTAAAGCACCATACCGGTGAAATACAAAATGTGAAACAATTGATTCCCTTGAACAGTGTGAACAAAGCACTATGAACACGAACACCGGTAGAGGCAAGCATCTAGTATTGACTCGTCAGTACCAAATTTACAATAACACGGGTGCGTATTATATAGCAAACCACTAGAGGGGTGGGTAATCAATAAGCGGGTTAGGATAGATCATTAGGTCCAGGGAAGGGTCAAGTTCACGAGCAGCTGTTTCTGAACACACAGAGCTGGCTTGAGTTGGTTGATTTCGATTGCTTCCGCAAACCGTAAGAATCTTGAGTTTGAATGAAGTAACAGGATTCTGAATGCACAAGATGGATCGATAGCGTGATCAGTGGTCAGGACGTGTCTAGCGACTAATGAAGCTGGTTGTTTACGCCTTTAAACAACATTGCCGTTCTCCGGTAACACGGACTTCCGCACTCATTTGGGTAGATGTTTCTTCATTTTGGAGCTCAGGCATCTCTCGGTTCTGCCTATGTAACTTTCTCTGCAGTTACGTACAAATTGGTAAATACAATGTGAAGTGGCATCGATAAGCTGACCTCTTTTGACAGAACGCACCGGTACCTTCTGAGTTGGAGCAATTACACGGATTTCAGCTGTATTTAAAGTTCGTTTAATCGAATTGCTCAACCGTTTTGTTGTTTGGTGCATGATAAAATCGCTCCCTACTGAGCACATCTATGAACCTTCTGGGGGTAACCATTTGACTGTAGGACAGAAGTAGTTAGATTTAGTTCTTCCGCAAGATTGTCGTGCGTACAGATTCTCCTTGCGCGCGTAAAAAGCGTATTCGCCAATTTTCATTTATGTTGGACCGGTATGAAGCTGCTGAAGTTTAAGTATTGACCGGACCACGTGGATTTCGTACAGACAGTTTTTTCAACCGAGCCATCTTCTCTACGACTTTCTGGTATATCTAGAAATGGCAGACAGTTGTTGACTTCAAATTTACAAGTAACCTTCAAGTTGGGGTGACAACTATTTAGACGTTGCACCAGGTTATCTATCACCTGTTTAGATCGACTGAATATTAATGTGTCGTCGACGTGACAAATTTCCTATCTCCGTAGCTAGCTGTTGTTCAATTTGTGTCATGAAAAAGTCTGCTAAAATGGGACCCAGTGGACTTCCCGTAGCTACTCCGTCTATTTGACGATAGGATTGTTCGAATTAACGAAGACTGACATTCCCGGTACAGAGCAGTAAAGTTTCCCTCAATATGACAGTCGGAAGTGGCAACGAAATTTGCCTCATTTCAACGAGCTCACAAATATAGTCAATCGTCTCGTGTAGCGGAACATTTGTGAACAGTGACTGAACATCCAAAGAACACATCAATTCGTTAGCAAGATTGTTTTTGTCCAAGTCACTGACCAATTCAAAAGAATCCTTAGTGGAATGTATCTGAAACTTTTGTCTTAATGGGACTAAATTAGCGACTAGCCAGCGTGTCAATTTATGGTAAGGGGAGTTCGTCACTGCCAAAATTGGCCTGAGTGGCATCCCAGGCTTGTGCGTCTTTGGTAAGCCATAAAGCTGGGGTGTTGATGATCCACACGGCCTAAGAGATTTATACGTTACTTCATCAATAATCCTCAACTGTAAAAGCAGCTGAAGATGTTGTGCTATGCGATCCTCTATTTCGGTGACGTTCTTCACCTTCTCTATTCGCTGAAACTTTGTTTCGTTATCTGAAATCGACAACAATCTCTAGACACGCTCTGACCGCTGATCACGCTATCGACCCATCTTGTGCATTCAGAATCCTGTTACTTCATTCAAACTCAAGATTCTTACGGTTTGCGGAAGCAATCGAAATCAACCAACTCAAGCCAGCTCTGTGTGTTCAGAAACAGCTGCTCGTGAACTTGACCCTTCCCTGGACCTAATGATCTATCCTAACCCGCTTATTGATTACCCACCCCTCTAGCTGTTTGTTATAAAATACGCACCCGTGTTATTGTAAATTTGGTACTGACGAGTCAATACTAGATGCTTGCCTTTACCAGTGTTCGTGTTCTTACTTCTTTGTTCGGACTACATAATTGCCCAGTAGTTACATATCACTCGCCATATGGTTCACGTTCAGATGATTATGCCCACTTGCCTCGCCTAGAAACTTTTAAATCCGTTCACACCTCTCCCAACTATTCGTTATAAATTTTTGTAGAATACGGATGATGCTTCAGATTTGTGTAGGTAAGGTTTCTAGAAAAGACCTTGGTATGGAACTGTCGGTGGTAATACTACACACTGCTAGCACACCACGGAACACTTCCCGGGGCGGATATCTACATTTTCTGGGCCTCATAGTCTCCGAAAAGATTCATTGCATTGATCTGGCAACTGTTTTATTATCCTTTAAAAACAACGATATGCTGAACCCCGTCTTCAGTTTCCCTTGTTATTGGATAAACCATCCGACGCGACTTCCTTAAAGAGACCACATGAGTGGCCCTACCTTAGCACTTTTCCAACCCTCTAGTTATAGGTTACGACCAACAGTTCCCGCCCAGCGAAGCTTATGCGATACTATCAAACAATGGTTTCTAGGCTGTTGTGTCTGCCTGGAGTACGCGAGTGGTTACACCCTTGGGAACATGTACATATTCATGTATATGAATGGTTCGTCGTGAGAAAACAAATTCTAACTTTGTTCATGCAAATCACACATGAACCTCTAATGCTTTGAATCTTGTTGCCTATGTTGTGTCAATTGTACTCGTGATGTATGCTGTTCTGCTTACGCCATTTGATCACTGTAGCCCCACTGGATTGCAACCGCGGTTATATACTCTGATCGGGGCCGAACTACACCTCTGCAAACTGGGCTTTTAGTGGCCATACAGAATTCCCATTAAACATAATCACATCCGTCAGAACACACTTGGAATGGGGCGCAAAAAACCCTATCGCTACTCACCCACCAACCTACGACTGACAACTAGCAACTAAAGAACGGCGGTATCATATATTTTTTACAATACTATCCGTAAAAACAAATGCTTGCACAGCAACAAAAAGAAATCGCATCATCCGAGGAACGTAGACGCTCACCGATACACTTGCGTTTCAGTAACAGAGTCAGTCAATTTGTTTCACTTCGTCAGAATCATTTTATTCCAAGGTCATTATTGTGCCAACTTGTAAACCTAGTTACATGTTTCAAAACCACATGCATGGAGTGGAAAATCTCAGTCAACAAATAGTGGTTGGTTTTGAATAAACCGTGTAAGATAAATTTGTAACCTCACATTTATTTCTGCCGGACTGTTTTTAAAGCACAGTGATCTGTACATGTGTGTGTATACACATACATATGTATATATGTATGTATATATATGTATATATATATATATATGTATGTATATATATGTATGTATATATGCATACATGTACATTGTAAATGTATGCATATATGGCGTAGGATTATTGTACATGGTCCTTATGGGAATTCCCATATGCTTTAAAGCATATGACGCTGTGTGCGTACCCAAAGGGACAGCTATAAATAGATTACTGTTTCACTCGTTGTTCTCTTTCTAACGACCTCTGAGACACTCCATAACGACACGAAATGTAAGCAAGATATGTGAAAAAAGAAGTGCGTAGTTTGTGAAAAAATGCATTAAAAATGGTTATATTAGAATGTAATGAAATGCGATGCACATTTCGAGTAATAGAAATGAACCGGCTCATTATTATACTTCATACGTTCTTATTTTGTGCCCGCAGTGGCATGAATGACCTCATACACCAGCATGTACTTCAATACGCCCATGTACATTGACCATGTAGCTGTAGCCTACGCCTGTATATATGCACGATTGACAAGATGTATATTAAACAACTGCATCTCATATACTCATAACTATATGCCACTATTCTTTGGCTCAGTGAAGCAAATTTTTTGAGAGTTTTTTCCCCATTTATATGTAAAACCTATACGATATTCACGAATACTGGAATCCGCGCACGTTTTTAATGTTCGTAATAGAACAAAGAAGTTATTCAACAGCTATACGAAAAGATTTTCAAGGAGTCATAGTAACTATTTGCAGCAGATCCCGTAGCGCTAGTTCAGCTGTAAGTTGGAAGACGCTTGCCGTTGAACAACCGAACGAATTTGGTCCCTCTAGTAGTAACATATGTTGTTATAGTTAGATCACAATAACAACGGTCACGTGGAAGTAGGAAGCTAGTAACGCGAGGACCACATGTCATACTGATTAAAACAACTGACATAGGGTCGATATGTACATCCTAAAAGGCATGAAAAACTTAATGTAACTGGAGACAAAAAGAGTTACAGATGACACATACTACAAACTCAGAATTTAGCATTCACGTAGGGTTTATTGGATCGGTGGATTGAAGGTGGAAGTAACGGCCAGAAGCATTAGAAGACTTCCTGGCTCGAATCGCAAAATCTTGAAGTTTTAGACGACGAGTTAAAAGTGGTTAAAATGTGAAGTATTCTGACTGGGGTAATACTTGCTGGTTAAAGCCAACTTTGAAGAATAATACGAATTTATCGGAAACAACGTGACCAGAAAGAGAAGTCCAAGCCTCACAAATAGACATTAAGAAAACTTTACGTCTCTGTTCAAGTCTGCTGTGTGAGAACCTTTGTTTAAGGGGGTTACTCTTTCCCTGCTGAACATTAATTGACACACATGTTCAGGAGAGTTTATTGGCAAGAAGGGTAGCACCAGGTCTCCTGCAGACCGGCGATACTGTACATAGTAAATGGACAGCTATGTCGGCAATGTTTCATAACGTTTGGTTTCCAGGCCACGGACTGTCTTAGCGGCACGATGTTTTATGGTTTCTAAGCGGAATATGTCCTTTCTGTAGATAAAGTGGCAAGACCACAGCTCTATTATGAAGATTCGGCCGAATGATATTTTTCAAAAAGAATCTGGGAACAACGAGGACTGAAATGACCGAAAAGAAGTTTGAGTCACTCCAAAGTATTACTGGCTTTTTGAATCCATTTCAACATTCGGATAGATCGGAAAAATGTAAGAGCCAAAAGTTCTTAATACTTCCGCGACAAGAACTTTCTAGGGTGGGTAGCCGTTGAGGCACTACGTGGTATTCAGAGGGCTGTAGATATGCATATATATAAAATCACCTCGTTAACTTCCAGTTAACTCACTAGTAACCAATATAATAGAAGGTTAAAGCCATTCTGCGAGGTAAGGAACTCGTTTTCAGTATTCACGGTACGCCAGAATCTAGCATAGTCAACAAACAGTAGTGATCATCAGCATCATAGACAGCAATACATCAGTGGTTCACACTGATGCTTAACCGCCATACAACCACGAATAAGAAAACTCAAACCCTGTAAAGGAAGAGAGAAGTGAAAAAAGGGAAGGGGAGGGAACCTAACCACTAAAAAATAGCTACGTCTACATTCAAACATACAACATCAAGGCGCCTACACCTTGCAAACAAACAACCCAGCTGTAAGTGAAAGCAAGGCAAACAGTAGTAACAGGGGGGTAAGTAGAAGGGGAAGATTGTTAATAGATAACAAAAATAGAAGCGGGTCTAGAAGTGAGTGTCAGGGTACTCTGTTGACGTTACGTCTGCAGGTAGAGGAAGCGCCGTATCCACAAGCCCTGTCCAGCTGAGTATCGACAAACAACTACAACTACCTTATAGGGTTGCTTCATAATCCATAATGGAAACGCACAGTGATTAAAACATTTCGGTTCCGGCGGCCACAGACTCTGGCTTATTCGGAGTATACGACGGCACTGCTACTGTCTTGATCTAATGCTTTAATGCACTGATTAACAACTACCGGCAGATTCTTGATAAACGGATGGCTACTGCAAAAGCCGCATTGTCTACTGAAGAAGTTTGGAGAAGAGAGGTAGATACAGAGCGAGTCGTATGCGGGTGTCTCTGAAATGTTCACTATGTTCAATAGCACAGTAGTTGGCTGGTATTCACTGGAACGATTACATCAACTACGGTTGCCAGCGTGTTTAATACTCGTGAGTTTTCGGTTAATGGGTGCTATTCTCTAAAAGAAACGTTACATAAACCTCTCAGATAAGTCGATCAGCAGGTGGTCCATTTGCTTACCACAAAGTTTTAAGAGGGATACCTTTGATGAAAGAACAGCAATTTCTAAGGCAACTAATTTCAGTCAGCACCGTCGTTGCGAAAGTACTTACCATGCTGGTGCTATCAGTTTCGGTATCAAGAGGAACTTAAGACAACGACGCCAAAATGCTGCTGTGAACTTTACCAAAGAAATCAGCAGCTTTGGTATTAGAACAGGTATGGCCTGACAAGCCTAATAGTTGAGAACCCATAGATTTCGTTTTGCAAACTGACGATACAAATTAAAAATGTTGTTTTCAACAATGATGAAGTGCTCAGTAAGTAGCCGATTTTAGACAGCCAACGATGCATACCGATTTCTTTGGGCATTGCACAATTTATGGTAGTCATCCAGTATTGGGATCCGGCATAATATCAAAACATTTCTTCTCGTCAAAGCGGGTTTAGTATGCGACAGCTTATTCAACTTTGAGGTTCATTCCATTCAGTGATTGCTGATAGTGTAGATTCATTAGCGGTTGCATAAAGAACAGCATTTCTAATATCGCGGTGGAGATGAAACGAAGTTTTCATATGACTGCATTGTCAAATATTCACGTAGTTTTCCCACTTTCATTTCGCGAAATTCCTTGTGCCCGCCAATCGGTGGGCGGATAAGGCTCGTAATACAAATAGGGTAAAACAAAACGAACACAACTACTCTGCTCGAATGGTGAGACGATTCAATGGTTGTCAGTAATCAACTCCTCAATTGTGAATATATGGTCCAGCCGCGACGGGTTATAGCCAATACGTTATCGAGTGGATTCAGAGATTTCCTCTGTGAAATCCAACATCCGGATTTTGTAGAAACTCTCAAAAGGGCAGAAATTTCGGTATAGGATGATAACACAATTGCGAGGCTGACTTTTGTTAGGTTGAAGTCACTCCTTAAGAAGATATGAAAAGAGCCTAATATTGATAGATATCTCAAAACAGATAATAAGAGATCATCTTTTAAATTTTCAGAAGACGTGGGACGATGCAGCATCTCCATTAGCCAACGATTGGGGGTATTACGGCAAATGGTGTAGCAAACTGTTCCAGGAATCGCAGTAAACACTGAGTAATCGAAAAGGAAGCTTCAGGCAGGAGTGTGGACATTAAAGATCGATTCCTACTCACTATCGTCACTCTTTTCAGCCTGCAGAAAGACCTTATCCCAACAGTAAGCTCAGAATCTAGGTTAAAAGTACTGAGCCGCAACGGCATTACACCAACTATCTGCGGTTGTGTGGAAGAGGAATGTTCGCGACGGCCTGGTGATTAATTGTACAAACAAAACTCATCTATGAACTTGCACGTAACATGGCCAGCGGATATTATCTTGAAAATTTGACAGAGGTAGTGCACTAACATTGCAGCCACGATGGCGTTAACCGATTCCACAGGAAGTGGCTGAAATAAGATTCCGGCGCCAATGAATCACTAATATACACCACAAAGCGACGAGTGTGCCTGTTTAGTAAATTCCGTGAAGCGGAACTCTGTCAGGGATAAGGCGACTTAGGTGGTAAAATGAGTATAGTACACGTGTTGCTATCTCTTTAATGGTGACAGTAAGTTAAGAAAATCGATGGCGAGTCTAGCCCTGTTCGGACTTATGGTGTAACATGCAGTGAATAAGCTACATTTGGGCGTTAGTAAAATAAGATGTATATGACAAGAATCGTCACTGAATCCTGTCATGCTCTAAGTCGTCGATGGAGGAATTGGGTCACGTATAATGACAAAATGACAAGACCGATCAATGGCCGGAAATTCCTGTCTACCAGGCTTTCGTCTCTGTCCTGCATCTCGCTGTATTTCTGGGCACACCCGAGTTCCACAATTGTCTAACAGTCGCTATGCCCCTAGAGGAAAAGTTTTCGTTGAACTAGATATCGAACGTACAACCCTCGATGACTGAGATTTATCAGTGTGCGTCGAGTCCAGTTTCATGGATGCCCTCGCGATACAATGAGGTTATATGCAGTGATGTCGAAGTTGGTGCAAAATATGTCGTATATTGTTTCATTCTGTAGGCGGTTTGTCAGTAGCGGTGAGGCTCAGCGTTTCTATGGCAACCAGGGTAGCCCTCTTTGACTTGACCTCAATAACAACCGACACGTAGAGCATTGTGTCACTTTCACTTGCGCTGAAAACTTCACTGGCTACAGCCGATAGATCGGCGGAGATTACATCCATTTTGGGGGACAAGATGCTAGTTACACAACTGGTAATCTGTTTGTTGGTCTCAAACCAGAGATGCACATCGTGGATGCAGTTAGGCCTGCTGTTGTCAACACATTTTGCATTTCATTAGGCAAGCATAGACACGATCTGTGAAACCAAGTGTCGCGAGCACTGCATAGCATGGTCCTTCGCGCGGAAACACTCCACAGAAGATCACAGCAGGATATTTCACCATCATCGATCGATGGATTCTAGTTCAGAGATAAGCCTAGAACGATTAAACGAGTACACTACTTAGTACACCTCATCGCAGTTGACTATATCTTCACAGACGTAGATCATTTGCAAATGACAACCTGCTGAAGACGTGATGACACCAAAAAAATATAGTGATAGCAAGTCAGTTCAACGTTATACGGAAATGAAACCAAATTCCTGTGGCAAAAACTGAATAACCTGCAGAGGTTGACGGGTCATCCACTTGGGGTGATTATTGCATACAAAAGGAAGAGTGCCACATGGATCTTGTCAGCATTAAACACCTTCAACCAAGGACTGTGTTTATTGCCTAAGGCGATTAAAAAAATGTTATTTCAAACCCCGCCGCTAATTCCTACCGGTTTTATAATGAATTGAAATATGTATACATTTAAGAAAAATCGTGATTTCCTGAACAAATGGCCTTGTATTGTTGCGGTAGTCTCTACAGGACTTTATTGTAGTATATAGCAAAGTGTGTCGCATATTTTGAATAAATTAAATACGCCATCTTGTTGTAGCAGACATTTGCATGTGTTAATCTGGAAGACTTAATAAGTAGCCTATTGTGCGTGTGCAATTTGCTGTATACATACAGCATTATACTGTGCATTATACTCTCTGTGTTGGTCGACGAAAAAATGGTGTTAGACAATTACAGGCGTGAAGAAAAAGCGGAAGGGAATAAACAAAAGAATACTTCAATGGAGTTTTTGGCTGCAATCATAGCAAAGACAAACACTGAAACCCAACGAAAAGTATTCAGGCTGATATGCGCACTTAACAATCTACAGGACAGAGCTAGGATGACGGCTAGGAATCTTGTAATGCAGGTTGTTTGGAGGTCAAAGCTTTCAGAAAGAAAAGGCGACTGGTTTTTAACTGGTCAGTGGCTGTCGTCATCGCAACGCGCCCGGTCTGCTGGTTTAGGCGTTTTCACCACAACGGCTACATGACAATTGGCATCGCCTAGCGTTTTCACGGTGGCGCCTGCAAAAGTTCTTGGCCTGTGTTCCAAACGATGATTGGACATGCGTCAGGACAATTTTGAGTGGTAACCCTCGTCATCGAATGCTCGCACGAAGGACTGTCATTTCCCGTTTTTGTTTAACTCCAAATGGTTGTGTTCACGGATTTTGTTGGGTGTTTTGTACAGGCCGCTGTTTCAGCGTCTTTCATGGCCAATAAGCTGCCCATAAAACTGTTAGTGGTAACCACTTACCCAGCTAATGTTAAAAGAGAGGTGCCCCCTAAACGTTCGTGTATTGTGTCGGTCGAAGTTGTTAGCTTACTCAACGGACATAAAGATAAAACAAACAACTCTCTTTGTTTATTCTCAGGATATCGTTGCCGCAAGTCTCAAAGAGAAACTGATGGCTTCTTGCTGATCATCTGTAGCTTGTGGAACAGTTTCTCAAAAAGCATTTTCTCAGACGTTTTCCCCCCTCATTTGTCTGTTTAACAGACCTATACTGACTGGTTGCTAAACCTATAAATAAATCGCTAACAAGGTTTAACATAATGAATGTTAGGGGTAATATAATATGAGAAGACTTATACGAATCAAATGTTGTAGCTTGGTTGTCAAACTTCATTCTTAACAAAGCGAACCATAACTCTGGTACAAGATCCCCGAAAATAAGAACTGTGACCTTGTTCAGCGATGCGAAAGTCAAAAGTTCCGACGTAACTTATTTGATATCCGTATCAACTGAGCAAAACTAAACAGAATATAATGTAAAATGTATGTTTATTCACTCTCAACACAGTGTGAGAAGAAAAGTGGCTCACTGATCTCGAATATACAGTATGACATACGATTTAAGTGGGATCACCAATTTCTTTGGTGAAGCAAATCGACGACCAGTCAAGAATAACGGCATCAGTAAATAAGGGATCTATTATGGGTAAACGGAATCAACCTTTGAGTTAGCAAGCGATAAGGCGAAATGACAGTATGACTGAACAGTTAATAGGCACTTGGCATGATTCGTACTTTCGAGTGCGTTAGATACCTGTCGGTATCTGTAAACTTTCGAGCGAATGTTTAAGCACATAGGAATTTTTGCGACAAAAAAGGCATCAATGACAACCGGAATGTTAACACAGTCAATAATGAGTAAATAGAGCCGCTACGACATTCACAGGGTAGAGTTTATGCATATTAATTAATATGTGGATGTATCTACATCAGGATGCACCTGATAGAAGCTTTTCTCAGTAGAGTCAAACTTTCGCTGAGAAGTACTTCTGGAGCTTGGTTTTTGATCGTTGACAATATAAGCATTCTTTTGACAAAGTGCGACTGTCACGATTTATCTTATACCCAGAAAAGTCGTCTGTTGTCATTCCTACATCAGGGCTGCTTGGTTGCGAAATGCTGATAGTACAACCCGGATTGGAATGCATTTCAAGACTTTCACACTAATAATCCTTTCCAATAAATTCGTTGAAACACCTTGGAATTTAAAAGAACAGGAACGGGTAACTTATTCTCCCAACTGCCCATGGGTGTATTTTCAACTTCTCCGAAATCGTTTAAGAAATGTTTGGTACTCGTCCTGGCAGTAATGCTCCAAAACACATCAGCCAAAAGACTTCAGGTATCCGAGATGTGAAAAATTTGGACTTTCAACCGAGGTGTATGGTGCAGGTTCGGGTCTCCCTGGGGGGTGCCAACCGAATGCAAAACATAGAACGTAGGTTGGAAGTTTACGTTCTGTGGAGACATTAAATTGTCACTCTCCAGGGATAAGCTAGAAAAAGAGAAAGTCGGATCAACTGTAGAAAGGTTAACACCAAAAACATAGTATCAAGCATAAGTTATTTGTGGACTTTCACAGAGAAGGGTTAGCGGCCACCAGTGAATTTAGAATTGGTGCCGAAAAGCTGATGCGGCAGCCACTCTTGATCCATTTACGGTTAGGTATAGTACTGCATGCGGATGGCAGTGCAAATACCATGCTATATTTATGGTATCTGCTTTTAGGTCAACAGAAATGGTTTATACGGTTGATCTAAACAAAAGAATTGTACCTCGTTTTTGATCAGATAAATATGCGGTTGCATTAAGTGCGTACACTCAAGACTGAGCTATCTTCAAGGTCCGTAACAACGAGGTTGCCATGTAAATGTGGTTTATGGGTAGACAGGTATCATCGTTGGTCAGCGGCTCGCATATGTACTGTGTCATGTGCAGGTTGGGCAAGGTTTAGTAACCGAACACTTAGTTGAAGGGACTTAAGTTCTGTACTGAAATACTCAGTCGAACACCGATTATTGTTACATAACTTAATGCACGATAGTTTCCACACAACTGACAATGATTGTCAAACCTATCGGGAATAAAACAGATTGTTCCCTTCAGAAGGTTGGACAAAACCGATAGAACACGAAAACTGGTAGATGCAAGCATTTCGTATTGACTCATCAGTACCAAATTTACAATAGCTTGAAACGGCCTTGTTTTATCGAACAGTTGGGGGTGCGTGGAATGGATAATCGATTGATGGGTTAGAAAAGGTCACTAAGTCCAGGGCAGGATCAAGCTCACGAACAATTGTTTCCGAACTCGCAAGGCCGGCTTCAATCGACTGATGGTGACAGTCTCGGCAAATCGCAGGAATCTTAAACTGGGATGACGTTATAAGATTCTGAATGCACAAGCCGGATCGATGAAGTGACCAGTGGTCAGGATGTGCCTTGCGACTGCGGACACTGGTTGCTTGCGTGTTTCAACAATATTACCGTTATTCGGTAATACTGAGTTCTGCACCCATTTAGGCAAGAGTACCGTCACTCTAGAAATTAAACACCTCTCGGTTCTGTCTATGTAACTTTCTTTGCGGTTATATGTAAATCAGTAGGTACAATGTGAGGTGGCACCGACAGGTTGATCTCCTTTGATTAAAGGCACAGACAGCTTCTAGATTTGAGCTATTACACAAGATGTGACTGCGCTGAATGTTCGTTTAATCGAATTAGTCAGACTTTGCTTTGTTCGGTGCATACTGTGATCACTTTTAAAAGACAATCCTATATAAATCTTCTTCTTTCTCACAGTGACCACCGGTTCGGATGGCGGTTTCGGCCTACTGTGCCTTTCTTTGAAACCTCTTGGGTAACCACAAGACTGTCTTGTGTACGGATTTGTCTTGCCAGTGTGAATAGCGTATTTACTAGCGCGCGCTTTTGAAGGACCGGTGTGAAACTACTAAAGTTTGGGTATTAACTGGACCACGGAGATAATTTGCAACGTCAAAACTGTACGTAGACGGTAATTCTAAACTGAGGAATGTTTAGTTTTGAACATTTTCATCTGATCAAATTCTTAGGAAATTTGATGTCTGCATGCTTGGGGCCTTTTTGCAATTACGTGGTGTGCACCATCGGTTACAACAGGTCGGACCACTTATGAAAACTAGGAAATCTTCGCTTAAGTTTTTCAAGTCATGGAACTGCATGACACTAGATCAACCACACCTATGTCGGGATGATAACTTCGAGCATCAAACTTCGTCGAAGTATCAGTTAAAGAGGATCGGCGAGTGTTAATTGATAAATAAAATCGCCCACGAAAAGTAAACAGGAGTGATTGGGAAAGATGTGGGTTACGAAAAAAATACGGCAAAATTGGCGACAAACGCAATAGTGGAAGACAGAATGCATTAACTGTCGTTCTGTTCGCTTTTATGTGGGATTCTGGTCGTTCTTCCGTTACTAAGTGAGAGATGGCGTTAAAATATGCTTTTGCGTCGAGTAGGAAATTCATTCCACAGACCAAACCTTTCTCAGAGAAAGGCGACTAGTTGTCTGACGAGTGGCTGCAATCGTCGAAACATACCGGTCGGCTGAGTAAATTGTTAGTTTTCTCAGTAGATACATAACCATCGGCGTCAGTTATCATCATCATCATCATCACAATAACAGCCATGAGCCTGACCAAAAGGTACTGTGACTTGGGTCGCCGCTCACCTCAACAGTGACGTGGAATATCCTAGGAGAAAACGTTACTAAGAAGGTTGAAAATTATTAAAAGAAGACTAGGAGGAAGAACTAGAAACGGTATGGATACAGGTCCGCCATTGACTGCGACACAACATCATCTTGGATAGCGTCTCTAACCAGCGGTTTGAATGATCACGAGGACCCCATCCAGGCAAGCGATACTCACCCACTTTGCTCAATGGAGCAGTCAGGGTCTTCACATTTCATGACCACGTTGTTGCTTGAACACCACACGGTTTTACCCAATTGTTGGTGGACTCAGCATATGGTGCCCCGTACGGTAAACGATCAGATGACATACGAAGTACGAGACGTAACCAGCGCAAGCTGTGCAACGTGATTAGTTGACCAATTAATCGCGCATCCCGAAAGTTCAGGAATACGCGTCGACGAACGGCCACATTGCTCACGCGATCAGTCCACTTAATATGGCCATTTGGCGGAGACAACGATGGTCAAACACAGCAAGCCTGTTGATGTCTTCTTTGTGAACAGGCCACGGTTCCGAACCACAAAGCAAAATGGAACGCACACAGGCATTATATACCCTTCTTTTCAGCGACAGACGGACGTCTTTTCGACGCCACAGATGACGCAGTTTGGCAAACGCAATGCGTGCTTCCGCAATCATTGCTGATATCTCATCAGCAATATTACAGGCTGATGAGATAGTACTATCCAAATATGTCCATAATCTCAGGCGGATTATTTGCAATAAATAAAGTAGGAGTTGAAGTGCCCCAGTCTTGAAGCAACAATACACTTTGAAGGTGCAAAGCGCATTCCATACAAACCAGCTCGGTCGCTCACCCTGTCCAGTATGGTCCGCATGTCTTCGGCTGAGAGGCTAAGTAAGATAATGTCTTCCGCGTACTCTAAATCGGTCAATCTAGTACCAGGAAGAAGATCAATACCAGCGCCTTCTGGTAAGCGTTCTTCACACTCCCATCGCCCGAAAACCAGTTAAGCAGTTTGCATTTACCAGCATACGTCCTCTGGGCAAATGACAAAACGAAACGGGCACGTACAACAGCATGGTCCGATTCCAAGTGGTTGCTCCAAAAGGCACGACAGTCCTTAACAGAGTGGCGCCACCTGTAACTAACTGCTATATGATCTAATTGTGTCCACGGTTGGGAGGCACACGGATGTCTCCAAGTAACACAGTGCTTCTTCCTGCGTTGGAATGCGGTGCTCGAAATATATCGACCGTGGGATGCACACAGCTGCAACAGTCTTTCGTCATTATCAGTACGTTGTGCCCGAACACCAAACATACCTCCTAGCCGCTTCTCATCCGGAGAAAGACAACCAAGCTGAACATTAAGATCACCCGGTAGTATGATGATGTCTGAGTGTTTAGTCTGTCTCAGAAGGTCAACGACGGCGTCATAGAACGCATTCTTGATAGCATCCGGGCAGCTGTCCGTCGCAGTGTACGCCGATACAATGAATACACAACGCCTTTCTGATTTGCGTTGACAGACTTTGACCGATGTATTGAGTCTGACAGCGCACAAGCGACTTTTCACTGGGGTTCAATCGAGCAAACATTGCTCCGCTCTGGAACTCAGCGCGATTTCCTCTCCGGCCTGATCGCCAGACTCAACCTTAGCGTCACCAGAAACCCTGAGATAGAAGCGCTTGAATCGACAGTTATCTAGCGGTCAGCTCAAGTGATAAACGGCGCTAGAGTTGTAGACTGCAGTCTCCAACACACGGCACACATCAAACTCCAGACTTGGAAGAGTACTTGCCAGAGCGGCTTGCTGACCGACAAGTCGGGGAGTGCGGACATTGAAGGCGCCAATGTTTACCAGTTGTCTTGGCCTCAGAGAACAATTATCGCCTGGGGGCGCATGGGAGGCAGAAGACATGCGGGGTAAAACATTAGGGGAAAGTCGAGATCGGTTAGTAATGTCACTGTCGACAGAATGGTAAATTCTGATACTTCCCGGTCATTTATGCCGCGGGAGGGGTTTGACTAGAGGGACCCCACCCCGAGTCTCTGACTCAAAAGTCTGACCTGCAAGACAGCAGAATACAGGGTTTTCTTGGGGGACCCAACCAGGAGTCAATGACTCAAGAATCTGACTCACTTGGCAGTGAGGGGCTTGCCTAGCCCGAGGGCGCAGTGAATAAGACCTTGACTTCTCATTCTGAGCACTGCTGCGTGCAGTGGATGTACTCGAATCTACATAAGACTTTTGAGAGATTTCAGATGTTTTTCGACCGTATTGGATAATACGCCGGCGGTCACGGTCAACCGTTGGGCGATCGGAGTGCTCTTTGTTTGAGGGTACCTTTTCTAACCCCCTTCTCCCTGATAAGGAGGACAACAGTGCCGCAAATATGCAAATATTTCTGCTGTATGCTCATAGGATCGTGCCTCACTACCTAAGCACTGCTACGCGGTAAGTAGTGCGACATACAATCCTATGAGTGTAACTGCTTTTCGTCTGACTGCTCCCCTTTGGCCTATTTGACAAGGTTGCACCTAGAAGGACCGGAGTCCTAGTCAGCATAGCCCGCCGGACCGAAACAGTACACAAGCCCGACCACCTCGCCAAGGTAGCAGTATTGGTCGGGCGGCGTCAGTTAGCCTTTTAAACACAAACCTGCTGACATTAACAAGGGCCACTAGCCTCTGGTGGTCTATAAAATGAGAGTGCATGTATCGTAGAAACTTAGAATGGCGACCAAATGCACTAACTAATGGAAACACTGTCGATCGGTTTGCTCTGCAATACCGTTATCTTGGTGTTCGGATCGAGTGGCTTATAATCCAGAAGCTCCCTAAGTATATTATCAGCATCTTGTCTGTTAGACTTTTTTCGTAGTCAACAAACTGCTAGAATGCCTAGGTTGAACATCTGTTTGATTAATCAATGGCGAGGTTGTGGTGCTTCGGCATCGATTGTGTGGCTTCGGCTGATATAATTAGGTTACCCAACGAAACATTCGGTAATGTGTAGTAATCTCAGTTTGTGCTCGGACAGTTTTCACACCCATTACTCCTGCAATAGAAACGCTGACAGCTGGGGTTTACCAGTTATCTATAGCATATCTCGAAGAATGTACGACATCTTCGTGTCTCACAAACGCCGTTCATCGAGCGGTTGATTCGACTACAGTGTATCAGAGGACTTTGTTTCTTTAAGAATGATCCGCTCAACAGGTCACTGAAGATTGGTTTAAAAGCTGGATATATTGTTATAACTGAGAGTGAGGTCATCAAGGGGAAAACGCGGTACAGGTTCAGTGAACTGCCAGAATAACTCAGGGGTATCGGTTGATGAGTCCAATTTATAAGAGGGCGAACCGCATCTCTGAAGTACTATCTACAAACAGGCTGTTGTTAACGCGCTTAACGCCAAAGAAAACATAATTTCCCACTTGCCCCATTAACTTTCACAGAAACATTAGAAAAATCGAAACATTATAAAAACAGAGATGTGTTTAACCCATGTATTCTAGGAATGTAAAGTAGAAAAAGAGAAATGTACCAATCTCTGTTCGTATGTCTTTTATTCAATTTCTCCAGATTACGGAATAAGTTGAGTCAGATATAGTCGTCGAGAATAGCGTTGCAGTTAAACAAACAATATATTATAGCTACGGATGACTTGACGAACAAACAACAGCTCGCAGGAACAACATATGCATCACATTAAAAACAAGCGCATTCAAACCAGTGGATTTGCAAATGCGATGAGAACGAGTCACATTACTACAGTACATTAATCAACTTTCTAACAAAGAAGTAGACAGTGTAAACGAATTTCCTCATTCAGAATCTGTTAATATTATTTGATCAACGTAGCCTCACAAAGTGCGAGTAAATTCGGACTGGTACTAGGTAATGCCAAACGAATGATTTAGCTGTATCAACGTGCCAACTACTTGACTAAATTTGACGAGCGACCCATAAAACCTGGTCTCTTGTTCCATGATTTGTTTGTTCACTTGACATTAGTGACTGTCATTCATTTTTGAAAATGCTGAACTATGTGCCTGCGTAAGTTTCCGTTCATGTGGCCCGTTCAGATTTCAGACAAGTTCAAATGAAGCGTGAGATAACCTAAGGGACTGAAGGATTCATTACACTACTTACTACGTTTGCAATGCCTACTTTAATAGTTCACTGTTCAAACTTGGAGAGTATTGTGTGACCATACAACACTAGAAGTACCACCTAACTGTGCAGTTATCAGAACCGGTGCGAATTATTTTCTTATTTAATAGTATGTGTTAGAGTTACAGGCAGATTACTAACGTTTCATTTATGATGACATAGAAGATGGATAATCCGAGAAAGATAGGATACGGAACGTCATCCATGCTTCGTTACATGCTATATATATTGGACACGAGGATGCCTTGTCACTGTTTCCTGTAATAATTACTTGATTCCTTTGCTTTGTAGTATACTTAAAAATACTGATTTCCAGAGCTACACAAATACTCTTAGTCTAATCATTTTGATGTTCGTCATGACCATTTTGGTAACTCAGTAAGTGCTATATCTGTACCATCGAATCGAAAGTGCTGCCAGTTCATATTTTGTGTTTGTTCACAGCAACCAGAAGTTTATCTACCATCCTACAATTCGTCATGGCATTCATTTTGGGTATAAAAGTTTAATTTACTAGGTGTATATACTTGAGAAAGATGACCGCCTTCTACGCCATATTGAAAATCCTTACTGTTACATAAGACACATTTGCACAAAGCTACCTGTTGATTGCCTCAATAAAAGAGAATGACGGTTTAGTTGTCATCATAATCATTGTAGTCATAATCACAGACATCAGTGCACCAGTTGTCCTCGGTGATAAGCTTACCCTGAACACCACTATGAAGGAATAAGCAAGCCCTAGCCAATGAAAATAAAAGGACCTAGCTACTAAAAACACTCACATCTATACTCAATCAGTTGACATCAAAGTGTCTATATCTTGCAAACTAACAAAGAAGCCATCAGTGGAAGTAAGGTGTCATAAGCAAGATGTCCTCCCAACGTCATTTAATACTCTACGTCAAAAAAATGTATAAACTTTGCTACAGAATGAAGGGACTACTGCACATGGAGTATTCAAATTTTACTATTTCGCTGAACATTTTTTAAGAATGACCCTGCTTATCTGAGCTGCACATGTAGTAAAGTGTTCGGTTATCAATAGAGATGTAGTAATAGCGATTTATTATAATAATATTAATAATGCTGATAACATTTTAAATATATAAAATTCCTAAATGAATTTGCCGTCGTTGACAACGTCTGATTCCACGTCTGCAAAGTTCATGCGGACTTCTCAGTTACATATATTGAACAGGGTTGCATCAGACGGATGCAGTTTGTAAAAAAACAAAATTTATCTACACTACCAAAGCACTGTGGAATAAACATTGGAAGACTAACATAGCGTCACTGTGGCCGAACGATACGCGCAGTATGACCAGCTTTTATACGATTTGCTAGATTTTCACTTCCACTACTAGTTTGTAGTGACTATGTTTTTATTTATGAATTATAACTAACCCACAAGATATGTTGATAACTTTACAGTTATTGGTAAGGCGTATGTTTAAGGAACAGTGGTATTTTGCAGGCCACAAGAGTAATCAATGAGTTATCGGTTGTCCGATTCGCGCGAAATGCCTGTGAACAATTTAAATGGTGGGCGATCCCAAGTTTCGTCTAGTGAAATTCCACTCTGCTCGTATGAGTTTGTTGGAGGTAATGTATCGTTTACAACAAATGATATACTTTCAAATGAAATGAAATTTTCGCTGAATCATTTTATAAAGAAGCAAATGATAAAGGTTGTGGTCGTGTTGTGATCTTTCATTAATATCTGTCTGTGTTTTAATCATTAATCTGACGCCGATATTTATGCATGCGAGCTAAACTTTTAGGGTATTAGTCACTTACTTCATATTGAATTATAGCGTCCAAACTGTTTAACTGCAGTCGGTTATGACTGTTGGTTAACAATAAGAATCTTAAGAGTCAAAACTGTTAACTTTATAAAACATAATTTTGATCAAGATTTATATAGTGTCGAAGTTACCAACCTTGTTGAATTATCTTGCTTATCACTGCGTACCTGGGGATTCGGAGCTTCAACAAACGATTATTCGGTCATACTTAACAGATAACAGACTGCACACCGAAAATTACATTCACCCACAATCACGAGAATGGTGCTACAAGTTCAGGTGCTGATATACCTATATGCTGCTAATAATCTCAGGTGAAATTCATAATCGAGTTTGCTGTCCCTTTTTGAAGTAGGCAAACAAGAAGTATTGACCTTAATAAGATAACCACAATTTAATACGAGTATTGCTTAACTTTCGCTCATCCGACTTCAGGATTATACAGTTTATGCAGCCTAGAGAAAAGAAGAATAAATAAATTCATAAGTAAATCCAAACAATCATTATTGTATCTTCAAACTTGTACTATTTCATAATCGTTCGTTTAAAGTTTGTTCGGTCCAGCTTTCAAAAACTGACTGTATACGTAAACTTGTGTTTTGCAAAGAGAAACTTGATGACTAATTGGGTTGTTTCAAGATTTTCTAATTAGAGGTTGTTTCGCGTTCGTTCATCTGTATGACATTTGGGCATTATTGTCGGTCCATTCTATATTTTTGCCTATAATTATGACGATGGCGTTGGCGATGATGATAGAATGATAACACGTATACATGATTGTCAATTCTTCCAACTACCGGCCGCAAAGTCCAGCGCAATCGACCGATGTAATACTTCATTATGCAAACCATAAACAACCAACCGATGTAGAACTTCCCAAACATTTGTCTGAGTTAATTAATTCAAATTGCATCGGTTTGTTTGTTTTAATGTCTTGTATGATACGTTTTATACGTTATTAGTGCAAAAGGGAAAAAGCACTTGAGATGTTCAGCTTGAAAAGGATTACTCTCCATCAATGAATGCCGAGTGATTTAATAGCTGATTTATCCTAACGCTACCTAACAAATCTCTTTGCTTCAATTCAGCGGCAAATTGAGTAGTTTTTTCATCACAAGTCACCTGAATTGTGTTCGAACACATTGAACCGTATTACGTTCTGGAAAAACACGAATCTCGTTCCCTGAAGTAGGAACAAGTGTACGTTCACTTCAAGTCTATATCTTGTGTGTTCCGTTGTCATGTAATCATTTAAAGCATAGCTTTAATTCATCATTTTTGCCTAACAAGAAGTTATTAGTTTTGTCATATTTAATTAGTATGAACAAGATTCAGTGGGTAACCATTTCAGTAGAGAGTTTTGAAATGGTTAAGTGTATAACGTAAACTCGATTATAGAACGCTTGCCTTAAACAACCTTTATTGCACTGCCTACTTCTGATTAAATGCATCGTCCTTACAGTGACCACAAATAAATTTCGTCGAGGCAAATCTGCAGAAAAACGGTTGCTTGTATCTAGGGTAGAAAGGAACGCATTCTCAACGTTTTAATCTATGTTTTCATGATTGATTATGATTAACTTATAAACTAACTGGTACTCCCTGACATTTTTTTGCTTTGTTAGTGTGAATACGTTTAATTGTAAAGCCATTCGCAGAATGAGACAAACTGTCTATTGTTACGTTCTCTGAATCTTCTCTAAATTGCATTTATATATTTATTTTGTTTTGTGGTCGCTGTTTGATTGAGTGGAATGTTCGAATAAGGTTGAAATGGTAAATCCAACGGTGGCGAGTTTTGTGCCCCGCATGTTACACAGCTTAATCCATTTCACCCCTGTCAGGTAACATTTAACTTGTACCGTAAGGCATACGTGACTAGTGCATATTAGTTCATGAACAAACCAGGTTGACTACAACATAGAAACTTTGGGGGTATATTTGGAAAGTACGCATTCTACCTAAGATCATTAATATATTTTGTAAAACTCCCGCAGCACTATGTTTGGTATCGCTCGTTTACATAATGGAGACAGAGAATTGAATAGGTTTTTGAGAAATATTACGGGCTATGCTGAACAGCATACGGTAGCTGAGTAGAGGAATATCAAAACGTCTCTGTTATGATGTCAAATTAATGACTAAACATGCCACTACATCCAGTGTGCTTTCACCATTTCATCGTGTCGCTAACGTTAGTAATTACCGTTTGTGGTCTAGGTAAACCTTACATAGACTAGAAGTGACAGCTCTAATCGACCGGCAACGTGTGGTCATGAATAGTTTATTGTCGGCTACTTCGAGTTTTCCTGTCTTATCTTGTGCTGTCTGATAACATTCGGGGGATATAAACGATAGAACTTATGAAAATTAAATTATCAGTAATTTTTAACACTTTCTGAAAGAAATAACACGTGCAGGACGTTTTTAGCTTGTGGAAAATCTTTTGACTACTCATACGTCATATATGGTTTGTACACTGAAATTTCAGAGGAACGTCCACGAATAGAAGGTTCGTTTAGCTAATGAAAATGATTAAGTAATCGAGTGGTTTAACTGAAAATTACATGCTAATTTGTATTAATGCTATAAGATAAATTCGATTAGATCAAATGCAATTATTTTCAGGAAGATTTTCTGTATAACTGACCAGTTTTGTCTACTAAAATCTAACGTTTGTAGAACAATTTTTTACGATGCCACCCATTAAGTGTCGCAAGAAAGTGAGCGATGATGACACAATTTCCAAGTTTTCTGTGGAGGATGCAACACAAAAATCACATCACCTATACTCGACCGGGAAGCCGCTTATCTTCAAAATAACCTACGGACACGGATCGGGTCCACCACTATTAAGAAAAGCGCTATTGGAAGCTGGAATTGTTGAATTTGATCCCCAATACCATAGTGAAAACCAGTGGAATTTGTGGTGGAAAGGGTTTCGTTTCAAAGAAGAAGAATTCAAACATGTGAGTCTCTCTTTAGGTTAGAAATAGTTACTTGACTGATACTACAGTAAAGTGCTTCCCCTAAAGTACAAAGTAAATTGAAAAACTACAATTTAGAAGAAAGAATGAATGAAATAAACAAATTGAAATAAATTTCATGCTTGTGTAAATTAAAACAGTCGAGATGGAAAAAGTAATTGTGGTTCTGACTTTTGTGTGCTTTTTATAATCATGTATAATATCTACGCACATTTCAAAATGACACTGATTTTCTTTTCTTCGTTTAGTACATTTTGTTTTCTGAAATTTGAAAGTTACATTTACTAAGTCAAGGGCGGTAAATGTATCCAGATCTTTAGTAATACATACCTGTCTTAACTAGATGCGTTGATTAGTAAACCCAGGTATACAATTTAGAGATACGGGGGTTTTGATTGATAAGGATGTTTGGATGAAATTAGTTGCCGTAGATGTGATAATGCGAAATCTTTTTCTAGATAGGTTAAATATAAATGAGAAGAGCTCACTGTCTGTTACGTGGTGCACTTTCAGCTAAGCAATCGGTCTACTCTTGTGAGATTTAAATCGGTTAATAGGTGAGTTGGCAAAGAAGTTTGAAAGAAGCCTTTATCAATTTAGATAGTCAAGGTTCTGGTCATCTTTCATTTTCAAAACCTCATGACACCAATGTTTGTGAGAGGTGTTTTGAGAAATATTGGGCCCATTTGTATGGGTGTTGTTGCGTCCCTTAAAACCAGGAGAAATAAGAAACCGATGTACTAAGGGAGTCTTAGAAAGCCGTCTCTTAAGTATTGGTTAAACTTTGTGTACACAAACGTGTGTGACTAGATGTTGTTATTTGACTGTCTGTTTGATGTTATTTAAGAATTAGGTTCACTTTGCCTCCCTTTTATTCCCTTTTATGATCATTAAAGAGTTATTTTAATCTTGATGATCATTGTATTTCCACATGCACAGATCTTCATGCCACTGTAACACGGTATCAACATTGCAATAACGCTGACTTATCTAATAATGTCCACACACACATACCACACATTCATTATAAACCCGGATGAATAAGATCAAGAAGCTTGTAAGTGGAAGCCTTGGTGATCTAGCTTACAAACTATGGTTAGCCTTGCGATAGATTGATGTGAAGAGAAAAACGTCATCTACCTGAACCCATAAATACGAAGTCCAATGGTAAGATCTAAGCTGGGAAGAAGGATACTGAAAATATGGCTTAATTATTTCATTACAAAAACGCATTTTATTGCAATTAAGACGGAATGAAGAAGGAAAACGAAAACTGAACGTTGAACCAAAAACAAAACGAAATCTTCATCATACACTGTAGCAACGAAGCTAAAGGAAGAAGAAAGTGGGAGGCCACAGTGGATCAACTTTCTTAAAAGGAGAGCGAGTGATTTGACTAATACCGACGGTCGTTGGTTGGTACGAACGAAAAAGCAAATACGACAAACATACCTTACTTGATTATAAAATAACCGTAATCACGCTGAACGTTTACTATGAATAATTTGGTATCCAAACAATTAAAGGCGGTCGACACATTTGTAGTTACATTCACCAAAACGCCATACGGTCATGTCAGCACGGATTATGACACCTATAGTTACTTTGCGTGTCAAGCGCTTTAATTCATAACCACACAGCCGTCGTTCTGTAAACCCTGGGACACCTGCCTAGATCGTACTCGTCCAGACGGTTTGATACGAGACTAACTTCATCTAGAGTTTATAGTGGACGTTACAACGCAATGGCTTACTTGAATTTGTCTGTTTCGCAGATTTTGGCATTCAAGATCACGATCTCCTGTTTTAAGTTGCCTGTGAAGAGGTCGCACGAAAATTTATTTGTCGCCCGTCCGAACCAACAAAACCGATTGAGCATCAACGTGGATTCAATCTCATCTGTATCGGCTTGCCTAAATACCTCAGTGTCCTGACTCATGTCCAAACGCAAAGTATCCAAGATGCATACTAGATATTTCACATGAAAGCGGATCAGAAACCCAACATCTCGCGGATGCAATGTTCACTATTCAATGCCTTCCAACAGCGTAGGCATCATCAGAGGTTGATTCACACTACTATACTTTCGTCTTCCTACTAACATGTAACATTCGAATCAAACTGACAAACTCTTTTGGACAACCAAACTTACCAAGTACAATCCATAATGCTTTACGACTCACGGAATCAGACGCCTTGGTGAAAGATGGCACACAACGACTGGTTGAGCTCAGGGCACTTCTGGACCTGTGGAACAGGAAACACTGCGAATCGTCTGAAATCCACTCTGCTGCTCAATAGCATCGGTCTCCCAAACTTCCGCACTTAGGTAGCTCAGCAAAGCGCTTAGTAACACTTTTCTAGTGCAGACCAGCAAACCGATACATGTTTGTGCTCTGATCGTTACATTTATTTTTAAACGAAAACGCGATCTTGGCACCTTTGAATCCTTGGGGAAATATTCCTTACTTTTAACTGGAGTATACCAAGCCGAGCAAAACTTGTTCCAAAATTGCACCGCCTTGCCTCAAAAGCTATCCTGGTAACCCATCGTTTCTTGCACCTTCCCAGTTTCGCAGTTTTCCGATGACACTCTACATTTGCACTAAATTTAGGAGGAGAGCAAGCGAAGCTTTCACATTTTGTTGTTGTAGGTTGTTCTCAGTCCACCAAGCGACGGCAGCCGTTGGGTTTAATGAGCTACTAAAGCGCTTGCGTCAGAATTTCATGATGCCTTCCGATTGATCGCACGAAAAGTCAGAGTCCCTGTGGATCACTGTTGCAGTGATCTAAACGGACTTGCCGAAGGTCACCCTGAACGAATCATCGAACCCTTTGAGTTGTCGATGGACGACGCAGCTCCGTACCAACCCACAATACCTTTCTCACCAGTCATCCTTGTTTTTACTGGTCTTTTTGGCGAGTGAACGGTGAACACTTTGGAACGTTACTTTTGCCCCCATTGATTTGGTCCATTGTGGAAGCAGCAAACGCCTCATTTTTCTGTTATATCAATTTTGAGATAACTGCGGTGTTGTTATCGCACAAGTCCGGGGGTTTATGGCGCCGGATACCCATCGTCTCGGTGGTTACTGCTGTGACTTTTCCCTTGAGCTGTTGTCACACACGGTCACGAGTAGTGGATACAGAAGCGTCTTCCTGACGAACGTCAACTGTACGCTGAAATAACTCCCTCGCCACTGAGGTCTCCACTCGTTTAACATCCAGTATGAGTCGTTGTCCAGAAGACCAACTATAACAGATTTAAAAACATGAATAAACGTTTCGGGTTTGGCCAAGCTGTGGTCCATGCTACACTCAGTCACGCGCATCACTCGCACGATACATACATTGCGGATGTCGCGGTGTTGCACGATCACGTAATCAAGTAAATGGTGATGACCACTTCTTTGGTGAATCTACGTCGTGATATCGTTCACATCCAGATGGAATCTGGTGTTTGTGATAGCCAACTCGTGGTTGGCAAACAAGTGCGGCATACGATCGCATTTCTCTTTGCCTGTACCAACGCCGTGGCTATCACGGCGCCCGGCCAGGCTGATGAGTCGCTCATCGACGTCACCCAGAACAGATTGTCGGTCACTCACCGATGTCCAACGAACTGTGGCAGACAGCTGGTTATACAGCTGACCCTTTGTTTCATTAGTGCGACGTAGCTGAATCATAAACACTAAGATTTACCTCAACCCAGCCCCAGGCGTATGGACAAGATTTGAGGGCTGCTGCATGTGGTTTGCCTATCAGCAGAATATTGACGAGGTCAGCTGCTGCTAAACAGTCACCGTGCTCCCTGGCGATATCTAATTGAGGACCTATCCAATAGAAGGCTTCCCGCATCTGCTTTTTGGAACTTATATTGTTGTTTGAGCATGTGTCTCACCTAATATCGATACCGTAACAGCTCAGTACCATGGCGATTAATACGAAACGGAGTTCGGGTGTCCGGTGCTGTATCGATCCAGCAGGGCACTTGCATTTCACGTTCTCACGGACAGCACCTTGCCTTTCTGAGCGTGGTTGAGGTCGGACGTCGTATTATTGGACATTTTCCGAGCGATTTCTGCACTTGGATTCAAGTTATAAAGTGAGTGAGAGTTTAGCAGTCGTATATTTTTGCCTATCCAACCTTTTGGAAACAGCAAACTGGGCCGACCCGGTGTGTATTGCGGTGTGTATATGCGGTATCTTATTTGTTTTATGTTGTCACATCACTATCTTTGTGGGCCTGAGCTACTGTCAGGAGGTCCAGATTTGGACAACAGAACGAATAGGGCTACAAAGCAAAGCGTTTTGCTCAAAAGTTTGTGCCGCAAAGCAGTGGGTGGATGGCAGTAAACTCAGACATGTGGCATTTTTCTCGGATAAGTGGCCAGTCTCACCCAGACAACCAACCTGAAAAATCATGGGCTGCAGCTCCCTCATACTCCACTTGCCGGCCTGTCTGGCATGAGTGCTCTGTCGGTGTGATCATAGCGTTTGTTCACTTTAACTCAGAGGTACGAACACACACACACACACACACAACAAATCACTCGCACATCGAAATGGCGATAAAAGTTGCCGAATAAAAAAAACGTAAAAAAGCTTGAAAAACATGTGAACTGCATATTCGTTAGTGATACGTACAACAGGTTGGTTTATACGACACATAATCATCAACAATCAGGAACAAGACTGCTTTCTCTAGCTGCTCCTCCTCTGCCCATCTAACATGGTAGAACCTGAGTGGACTGAAGTCCTGGTTAACATAGTCCTCTGGATCAAAAAGTACACGTCTGTCCACAACTTCAAGGTAGTGCAAAAGGTGCCAACAAACAAATGCACGCACAACCTTTCAGTCATGTGAAAATGATTTGGCGAGGGCACCCTAATTGACATAATGGAATTAATTGTTCAGGCTATCTGTAGCTGTTTGTCGTGTTGGTCACCGGACTGACGACCGGTCCAAAACCGGCTACACAGACTCTTGAGACCGCTGGTGAAGTTTACAGACTAAATAAGAAATAAACACCTACATAACAAACACAAAGAATAGAGTGAGCTACATTACCATTGGACCGACGGTCACAGTCAATCAGGATGGACGGATCGAAATGTTCACCAGAATTTGGTAAACCTCACTGATATTTTAACCGCATTGTTATGAACCGATGAGAAGGTTTTATCCAGGACTGTGCAGTGATCCAGAACTTCAGGTTGACTGCATGTGATGCCAAGTGTAGAATGGAAACACTTCGGTCCCAAAATAACATTTTAAATATTGGCTGGTACTTTTAGGATTGTCACACATATTTCAGGCAACCTTTGTGATGAAAAAGAATTTTCTGTTAAAAAATACTAATCACGGAGTACTTCTTACGTTTCTCAATCAGTCTGAACAAATGTCCTCAATTTTGATATCGCCCCCTAACTACTGCTCTTGAAAAAAGAAGACAGAAAGAGACCTTGACCTGAGACCTCGTTAGAATTTAACAACTTCAGTTTCAGAACCACAGATTCAGACCGATTAAGGCTAGCTGGTCTGCCCCCAAAAACATTAATTCCAATTGTCAAGTCGATGTGGATGATTGGTGATGAATTAGGTACCTTCCCCAAAACATGGTTTTTGTTACTACCAAGTCGACAGCCAAAACCCAAAAGGATTGGAAGAATAGCAGTGGTATTCCCAGACCATGTGATGGCCAAAGCATCCGCGCAGTCAGTCAGCTAGTGTTTTGGTTCTTGATGGTCGTGTTATATTCAGAACCAAGGGAATGCAAGCGACGATTTTTATAAGATATATCATTCTGATGGATCTACAATTTTATAACAAATGCGCAGCCCGACCAGAGCTTAATCACTCATAAAAAGTTTCTAGTGTGGGTTAGACTGTTTCATCTGACATTTTTTGGGCAAGTTGTTCGGTGTCGCCGTCTGATTAGCGTTCTTTACACTATCTTCGCTCAAATTTCAGCTGATGACCCCACATTTACAAAAAGGTGGCTTCCGGACAAATGGCAGAAAAACAAGGGAAACTAAAGCAGTACGAGCATAGGCGGTTGCTTTAAAATGCACGAAAGTCTAAAACACAGTGGCACTACGTGTAACTGTCTGATAAGTTTATTGTTTCACTACATCCAAAGGGGTCATGAAAAATTCAGGTTGCAAACAGCTGTTTTCGGTAATTCCCATCCGGCATATACAGTTACAAGGAATTCACTCAACATATATGTTAAACTAGAATATGATTAAACGCAGTCATGGAAGCTGTGGATGACTGTCTAATTGGGTGTTGGAGGGTTTGTGTTTACACGAAACCCGTGCCAGGCGTGTGATAACGCGTTAATCAGATTGGTGGATAAATGAGGTTCAGACGATTTACGCATGGCTGGCCACTGGAGTTGTTTGGCTTGCACGAATTTCTTTTCGGCCCATAGCTGGGTCTGTTCGTGATCGCCCCTGTCGTCGATAGCAGCCTCGTCCTGATAGCTCCAGAATGGACACCGTAAAGAATTTTGAAGTAGCTGTCGACCGCGAGTTTATAACCCGTGCCGGTCAGATGGGATCCGACAGCACTCAAATTGGGTTTCTTCACGCCATTACAGAGCCATTTCGGAAGGTACTCACAGATCTTATCTGATAATCACTCAGTGCTCTTCCCAACGTAGCCTGCTTGACAACAACAGGTGGGGGAATAAATACAGAATGATGGTGGTAAATTTAGCAACTTATCGTTGAAACTTGACACCCATACCCATTAGTTCTTGAATGAAATTAAGAATCCTGTGACGTGGTAAGTCTTGGTCAATGCATCCTCCAACCTATAGCTGGTCACTTCGCTAGCTGCATTATCTTTGATTGCCAAAAAGATAAGAATCGTGCTTTTTCCTCACTGTTTCCGTCACTGACTGAGTATCTTTTAATTTCACGTCATTTTCTAGAAACTTCCCTAGTTGTTCACTTTGGTTCAGTATCTCCGTGATGGTGTCTGGTGTGTATACCTTACTTATTATGTCGGTTAGACAGTAAATCAAATTTCGTTTTCACTTTAGTGAACTTCACTTCAGTGAACTATCACGTCCATGTCTTTTTCGTATGAATGGATCTTTGGACAGATTCATCTACCTTGCGGTGCCTCACCACATCAAGAAATAACAACGTCTTCTTTCTTTTCCTTCGGAATACACTGTATATGCGGATGTGCAAGATTAAACACCATTTGAAGGCCTTATACACTGGTGGTGTCTTTGATCACGCTAAATATATAATCTGTATAGCGTCTATAGAAAAGTAATTCAGAAATTGGGGGTTCTAACTGGTCATGTCCCCATTTGGCCATAAATGCGTCTGTAAGCAATTGACCAATGTGCTGAATGTGACAAGGAATTGGTGGTATAATCACTTAACTACATTTAACGAGAACGGATGGAAGTTGGTATTTTGGTCGCAAAATTGAAATTATTGCTTTGTGTTCAGATTTCACAATTTCAACTCAACGGCGATATGTATAGACAGAACGATGTCTCCCAAATGCTCACAGAGATTGAGATGTCGTATACGAAAGGTAAAGATCGTGAAGTGCACATGCATGCAGTAGTTTCACTGCTGTCAGTGCGTTGTGTTCGGATACCACATATCACCCAACGAAATCTCTTGGGCAGCGAGATGATCCAGCTATTCCTCCATATCGCGTGATATTTTGATAGTGTTTAATTTCTTGGTTTAATTCAGGTGGTCAGTGAGAGTGTCAGTCAAAGCATTCTTCGCCGTATCTGAATTGTTCTCTGGTACGGTCTCGGAAAGCAGAAAAACGTTGTGTGTTCTTTAGAACACATAATTTTGCTCTGTTTTCCGTCAAAAAACTGTAATCAACGTACTTGGTCTGACTGCTAAGTAGTACATAAACGCCAGGATACAATCAATCGGGCGTTGGAACTCAGTGCACTCATCTTCCAGAATTGACCGCAAGATTTAAATCTAACTATCATGTCAATGTTTTAACTTGTGAGTGGTCATCTGTTTGTATTGGAGAAAGCATGTGACAACTTCAATTCGTCAAACACATTTCTTGCTATTTTTATGTTCTAGGCTCAAAACGTCTACAGCATCAACCTTGAGTTCAAGTTGCAGATTCGCGTTTCGGTGGCGCGGCATATATCAAGCTTTAGAATTTGGAGCCCATTTGCCGGGGCTGTCAGCAGACCTACATGTCCTAAGGTAGAGACGTTACAATCTACGGTGGTTAACGTTTGTTTTGAATTTTGGAAACAATTAACGTAGGGGCTGAGAAAAATTCAGTGGTGATGTAGAATGGGAGGCTGGTCACGATTTAATATCATCATTGTGGATCATTAACGTCGTACATTGGAATCGATTTGAAGATTCCCACCTGAAATACGTGACTGAAATGTATGGTCCGCGAGACTACAGGAGACAGGTTTACTTTGGGGACCTCACCTGGAGGTAATGACTCACCATTTTAACCCACTCGCCTGTAAGAGTTCTACTTTGCCGTTGAGAGTGATGTCTCACTCTGATTATCGTTACGCGCAGAACATACAGGCAAAGCCACAACAAGCTTATAAATGGTAACGAAGTCTTTTAGATCGTACTCAATAATACACTAGCTGTCACGGTCAGTCGTCAGGTAATCGTTGCGCTTTTTGTCTGAGGATCTTATATCTGATGGCTATTTTTATTACTCGGAAGACAGCATCGCTGCTATTGTAGGAACTCTACGTACAAGTCTATGAATGCGATTATTTTTCATCTGACACTATCCATTTGACTTCTCTGACATAGTTATGTTCAACAAGATCCGAGCTTCTAATCAACGTAGCCATCTGGATCATGGCACTATTAAAGATTGGCTGCCATGTACGCGATTATGAACCATAAGCCAAATGTTTTCGCGGTTCAGGTAAAGTTTTTACATTCGGAACACTCTTTCTACAGATGAAATAATACTGGAAACTTTTTCAGCTATTGAAAATCCATAGAGTTTTGATTTATGCCAGATGAAATACGGTGTAAAGTTGATAAGTTCGAATAGTATTTAACATGGACATCTGATCGATCAGTAATTTTTCGATAGAAAATATGGCAGGGGAATGAACTTCACATTATTTGTTAGTTTCTGACAGGTCATACTTTCAAACCCTTTTGTAATCTGAAGCTTACTATTCACCTTCCCCACATGGAAGAAGTTATCCGCATTCTTATCAGGATAGTACACCTCCAAATCAAGCAAGAAATGCTGAGGATGATCGGAGTGTAGGTTTTCCCCGCAGACAGATAGGCCGAGGTTATCTACTTTTGTTAACCAAGGATATCTTCAGTTAGATCATTACGACATATGAACAACCGCTAATTTGTTTTATCAGTGATGTTTCACTTCTGAGACAGAAGCTTGTTAAGATCAACTTGTTTGTTAGAAGTTGAACATCATCACTGAGAAAAATTACTGATTGTTCACAAGTTGTTTTGAACTTACGAATAATCACTCGGTTTTGAGCGTATTCCCATTATTAGATCTTCCATTATTTCCCTCTCAGGTTTCTTCCTTTGGTAATACTTGAAAACAGCCAGATAAAAAATAATCAAAGGGCTTCTAGCAACTGAAATCAAGCATTTAAACCAAACATTTGGAATTCCAATAAACTGTTGCTTAAAGATTCTTGCTTGAAGCTTAGGTTCTTATGCGAACACCGTTGGGAAAAATAATTTGTGAAACACTTCTATCATTATAAACATCATCATCATTATAATCATAGACAGCAATACATTGGTGGTTTACACTTATGAGTAAATACCATACAACCACGAAGGAAATAAACCTAAACAGGAAGAGAGAAGAAAGAAGGAAGAGGACCTAACCCCTAAAAATAGCTACGTCTACATTCAAACATACAACATAAAGGCGCCTACACCTTGCAAACAAACAACCGAGCTGTAAGTGAAAGTAAGGCGTAATCAGCTAGACAAACTCCTTACGGCTTTCACTGCCTCGCGCCATTAAATGCACTCATTTCACAGACAACTCAGTCAAACAACAGCAACATTCACGCCACTGAGCTCAATTAGCCGTCATCTCACTAGTAAAGCTTTGCACTTTACAAGCCGGTTGTTTGTGAATCGTTTAAATTACTGATTTCAAGAAAAAGGAGCCAATGGGGAATTTTGGTTTTTGTATAAATTGAGTATCACTTACAGCTGATCAGAGCTATCGCATTCCCACTAGACTTTCCAGTTGACCTCTTTCGAAAAGAAACAATCGACTCGAGGTTTGCTTTTGTTGGAAGTCATCTCTAGTGCATATCCCTGCCACGGCCAGGAAAAGTCTATGGGAATGCGATAGCTCCATTGAAGTGTTGGTGGTGTTCAATTTACATGAAAAATCAAAATCCCCTACTACTCATCAGTGATCAACACATCGTCCAACAAGTTAACGATTTCTGTGTTTTCAACTTGGAGAGAAGTCCTAGTCGAGGGGTTATCGATTGGAGTTAACAGACAGTAAATGTGTCTCCATTTCGAGACGATCGGGCAACCTGATAATTACTCACAAGCGAGAGTAGTTGAGTGTTCACATATGATAATTCGGTCGTGCCTAACGTGAGGTCAATGGCGCGGTGGTAAACATGGTTGCCTCATGAACAGCGTGGTC
>JTDE01002602.1:0-24081 GCA_014338405.1 Paragonimus skrjabini miyazakii
AGAAGATATTTGTGTTGTATATAACAAACGGGTTTAGGATTTGAAGGAAAATAGATGAAAAATAACAACAACAACAAAAAGGAAATAGGCAAACGGTCAGTATTCGCAAAATCCAAAAGGCTCTTCAGGGCACAAAAGTGCTATCACAGTCAAGGCTCACGGATCGGGACAGAAAATGTCCTTTCATAATGAGACAACTGTCAGAGAGGTGGCAACAGTCAACGCCAGGTTCCCTTACTACTACTACTGCTACTACTACAGATCACCCTCCGAAGTTTACTGGTTTCTTTTTCCTTTCGTTGACTAACCGATAACTTGCGTCGGATAGTCTCTGCTTGTCTACATACACGCTTCCAAGTCAAACTGACATTCGTTAACACCTGGTCGGTAGTTAACAACTGTTTCCATACGACTATTTCTTCTAGGGTCATCCGTACATCGAGTCAAAGTACGTCAAAACACTGAGTACTTACCCTCCAACAACTGGTGGTAGATTGCTTCAGGTGTTATGCAATAAGTGAACACTGTTGGTTGAATGACATCCCTTCTGGTAAACCTTTCTTTAGCTTTTATAAGCGCGCCTTTAAACTTATCAACAGGGCGTTCCGTTTTGCCTATGAATCGGAAACAATACGACAGGTGCATAGCACAATTATGGTTGCGCCAGTCACACAACAACTTGAAAGGCACGGACGTGGATTGTGTGTCTTGCACGGGCTCAACGTGTAACAACGAACTTCAGAGAATAACTGGTCCGATGATGTTTACGTGTGTAGCCATTAGCTACAAGCATGATAAGTGGACACTGGTACAGTCCACAGAGACAAACCGATGCAAAGCTGAAGGTTATGAAACAACCTACAAACTGGGTAACTGATGATTTGTACTGTACTATCACTATGACTCAGTGGTCCACAAAAAGGCATCAAACAGGCGCATGAGTTATTTTTCTGCTTCAGTATACACAGCAGAATGGTGATTTCCGTTCTAGAGAAGTATCAAATGTGATTAAGGAGAATTTCTATTTAAAAATATCCGGAACCACACGCTGATTGTCTTCTCAGTGAAACCGTTCGCTCCTAGGGTATGGGCTTTATTGGAGAGAGCACCTTACCCGCCGGTCAATTAGAACACATGGTAAGAAAGAAACAACAAACTAGTTGGTGTTACATCATTAAGTATACGCCGTCATAAGAACACTTGCAGACACGTGGATTGGAATATTGCTGAAATTTTCAAGTCTGGAAAGGAACCAAATAGCAAGTCCTAGACTAAGTCACGGCTTTGAGTTTTCTAAAATGTAGTCTGAAAAATGACAGTATGTAAATTGGTACTCTCTCTTGTCACCAATGGACAAACCAGCTAGTTTTGATCCGATAAGACTAACGGAGGGAAATGGATGCAATTCACTCAATGAAGTGATTATCCTATGGTTCTGGGAAACTCGTTCCTTCAAAGAAAATGCCTGATGCAAACCTTCTTACCTTGTAACAGTGCTGTTTGGATGGGAATACAGAGCGGTTGCAGCATTTTCACAAACATTAGGAGGACACTTGGTCAATAAATCATTTATTCATCGTCATACTATGGTCATTCCGGATGAATATATTTCAGGTTAGCACATCTTGAAATTCTAACCGTCAAGCTTCAGGCAAAATTTCGAATCAGACGGCTATTGGAGTCATGCTAATGAAACACTGAATGAGTGTTTGCACTTTCTACTAATGAACGTTGTGTGACGAATATGTCACCAACGATAAGGACTAGCAGACCTAAATCAAACTGTTTGTTTTAGTTCATGTGGTAAAGCAGGACAATTAGCAGCAACAGACTATCAAGAGCTCAAATAAACCACGATATCCGCAAACACGTGCAAATGACAGGAAATCAGTGTCAACAGAATGTAATCAGATCAACTACAACTGACAGCTAACTACCTGGTCTTCGGACAGATCGATTGCTTACCACGGTGACCACTAAGAAAGACTTTTTCTTCCGGGTGGGGGAAAGGAGTGAGTGATAGACAGTAGTTGACCGGTTGTCATATAAGTGAGCAGATAACGAACCGGAGAAGTTGTCATTTCGGATGCCGACTGTGGGATTGGCAATGATAAGCGATTAGTCAGACAGAGTAACTGGAAAGAGCGGGGTAAGGCCAACTGAAAGGAAATTTGGCATCCAGGATTGTCCTACATTGTTTCTTTGAAGTCAGTTTGATCAATATTACCCTTCGGACAATCTATTCGTGTTCTAAAAATCACGCTTACTAAAGCGCAGGCACTAGACACAGCATGGCCAGGACTTTTGTGCATAAACGTTATCCAATTAGCTCTACTGCCCTTCTGAAAACAGCTTCTCTGATATCCAAAAGAATACTAGAATGACAGGAAGATGACCAGTGAATAGCAGCACTGTGTATTGACAAACTGCCAAAAAAGGTTGTCAACGTGTGCTTCCAACCCCGGAAAGAGATAAATAAAAACAGCAAGAATTGTTTATTTCCCCTAAAAGAAAAGGTCTGTCAACCAAAGAATGACAATACAGAGTTGCAACTTTTGACAAAACATCAACCGGCTGTTTTATTATTGCATGATTATATAACCGTAATACAGTACCCCTTATCACATAGAATCCCGAATCGATCGCTTATGGTTCACTGGCAATCAATCGGTTCGCAGGCTTTGTTTTAACATACTGCCCTCCTTGGCTTCGTAACCGCGATGTCAACTCTTCCTCAGTTAGCGTACATTAGATACACAGTAAAATCAGAGCAAAATAAATAATCTCACTTATTGTAAGCTAACATAAAGTTGCATTCAGTAACCCCTCTGTAAAGACCAAGTGCGGTTAAAGCAGTAAAAACCTTTATTTAACAGACCCTTGGGTGATAGTCCTGTACGAAAAATTTTCTCCTGGTGACAAAATCAAATTTATTGTCTGGATACGGCAAGTTCCGGCCGTGACTGACGACGGTGAGCTCATCAGGAGCTCCCGGTAAGCGATCAGTTCCCTGGAGTTCCATCAAATAAGATGCAGCACCGGGACATCGAACAACTCACCATCCTCCGATTAACGGAATCCGGGGTAGTTGGCAATATGGCAATACCTAATCATCAGCTAGCTAGGTGCCGAAAGACTCCTCAGGCTGTGAGATACCACGAAGGTGTTCTCTAGAGACTAAACTCCATGTCGGCATAGATTGAAGAACTGGATGAACCACTTGTGTTGTTGAAGTTGCTTCATGCTTTCTAAGACATCCTATCAGAAGCTGCAGTCAACTGGACAGAAATATGCGTAGTCCATCCATATAGCACTTTTCACCAAAGTTTGACCAGTTTATGAGCAAAGAATACAGTGGTTCTGTACACACGTCCTTGTGTCCACGCCTTAACCCGCCCGTGTTTCCCATATATCCATGAGAGAAACCATGCTTTCCTCCCACCAGTCGTTTCTATATCTAAAGACTGTGTATCAAGGAGACAAATTCTTCTAATTGACCAGGCTGTTTATGAATATCAGAGCATAGTTTTGCATTTCCAAACTTATAGGTTCTCTTAACCGCTTATACTGACTTTTCTGATCAACTCTGCCAGGGTTTGAACTACAATAAAACACGTGGGTAAAATATTTCCCATGTACTTGTCCTCATTACAATGTAGCTGGTAATTATGTGCAACTGTTGCTGAAGAGTTTGGTTCGACCTGGTCATATGCATCAAAACCAACTGTGTTGCTATTGTTTGGTACATTCGACCGCGAACATTTGTTCCACTGTCGTCCGCCAAGCATTTCTTACCCAAAAACAAACAGATATAGATACCATGCATTGGACCTTTCCATCTTCAATTTTTGAGGATCTAATTCTCCCTTTACAACTTGTCTTTAGCTTCCACATATTTATAGCGTCTCTTTTTAGCAACTGAGGTGTTATATTCAGTGTGAAGGAAAGAAGCTTGGCATCACTGTGTATGATGTATAGTTGCTTGTTCACAGTAAACTCTACCGAGGTTCTTTTATCATCTTGTTCTCATTAAGTTTTTTCAATGAGATGTAGAACATTTCAGGCCTTATCCATTCATTGTGGCTCGCTGAATATTGTACAACAAGCAGCAAACGGATGGTTGATTTTGCGGTGGCCAGGATGCACACCTTATACAGTGGCCATAGATCCGGTTTTCTCATTCTCCACACTGATGTTATAAACTTTGCCAATAATAGTACACTTGGATGGAGATAATATATCCCCAGAAAGTATTGAATGGGTTACTTTCCGCAAGCGGTCACAGGTGAGCCAGTTAAGAATAAGCAATCACGGTTCTCTTTGACCAAGGACACGGCAGTTAGGGAACTACAGTTATCATTGGAACTCGGCTTTAATTGTTAGTATAAATTTCACCTCATTGTCAGCTCTGTGTAACCGATTGAAGACCGGTCAGATCAAGCTGAGTATCACTTTACTCCTCCTGTATCGACGTTGTGTAGAGTTTGTTTACATTGCCGTCTATCTTACGATGATCACTACCGTACATTTATCTGTGCGTGAATGATATTCGTTATATGGACAACGAGTGCTACATTCAACTTCAATTAACCGGAAATGGTCTTTATTGAAAAATAATCTACCTTTTTGGAATGAAATACATGAACGTTGTTAGGGTTTAGTCTCTGTTCGAGAGGGGAGGACGACAAATGAGTAGATTACTGATCATATAGGGAACAACTTGGTAATGACATTCACAGTCAGGTAGATTTTTCAGCTAACCGTTATCGAAAAGAAATTCACTACTCGAGATTCGCCCCTACATGAATCCACCCGTACCCATATTCTTGTTGACCAGTTCAAGTGTTTTTGAGATAACCGTTGAGCCACTGACCTCATACTCAGTACGACCGCATACCATCAAAACAACATAGCCATAATCAGGAATGAGTGATGCCTTGGTTACATCGCCTTCTCTAGTGGAAATACATTAACTGTTCTATGGACTACAACGGCGTCTTTTTCACTTGCTCATAGCAGCTTTATGGTAACCTGTTGATCAGTATTTTAGGCTATCGGTATATGACTAAGATAGTTCAATAGTTTAAAGAGTTATAGTGTCATCTCGAGGCAGTCGAATAACCTGAGTAGCACCGACGAACAGTCTGGAGTGTTGGTGGATCTAATTCACAGCTGATTACATGCTGTTTGGATATGAGAACCTTAGACGAATATGAGTAGCTTTCAGTCCCCTACAAGTCGAGTGTTGATTACACTCGATTTTAAGTAAATGTTTAAGTTTGATAGTTTAATCGTGTCTACTATGATGTGAATATACAGTGATCAGCATGATTATCTCATAAGAACTTGGACCAAAGTTTGAATTCCAGTTGTGGTGAGTGATTGCACTAGTTTCCATCTTAAAAGTAGAACGGAGTGAATATCTACGTGAACGCAAAAACTGCAAGCACATTTGACTAATCATGAAGCTACAAAAGAAGTCAATTTATTACGCACAGCTTTCTATTGTCAAAAGAACTGAGCAAGTGTTCTCAGATTCTTTAGACTAGATGAGCTTAGATTACATTAGCAGTAAGAATCAATCATACTGTATGGATGACAGTCTGTATAAGATAACACAAATGAAGACAACTTTAGTTGCTCGTCTATCAAAACAGAACGCTGCAAACTATCTTGACAACTTCAAGCAATACTGAGACAATTGTCGTATCGTAGTACAAACAAATATTGCAGAAAAAAGAAGGTCGATCGACTCGTTCATAAGATGAAAAACTAACACGTGCATTGATTTTCTGTATGCAGAAGTTTCAGCAAAATGACCTTGCCGGATGCACACCTGGGCCCCTCATTACTTTTTTGCGTAGTGCATTGTACAGCACAAGATTGCTGAAGGAATCAGAACTGCAGACTTAGATTCAGACCAGTACTGAAAATCGGAAGTACAACTAAGGCCGATTCCACTTACGGTGGTGGATTTGAAAAGGTTTGGAAAACATATCCTTTCGCCTATACAGTCTTAGCATAACTTTGTGTAACCGCATCAGTTTGTTTGTCATCATTCAGAGTTTTCTGTAGACACGTTAGTTCGCATTCCTCATATGATTTGGTCATCGCCAGATTACGTATACAAATCAGTTTGTTAACAGTCCTCAGATTATAGCAAAGCTTTCTGAATTTATCCGTAGACGGATAGTACTTACATTTTGCATCAGTTGTGCTATTTGATTATCCATTAAAATAACTGAATAATTGCTCTTTTAACCGTTCCAAATTTACACGTCTCAGTGGACAGATGTACTCCATGCTCTTTATGACTGTTCCAAAGCTCAGTTCACTTTATGCAAAGGTTGCATCCGATCTCAAATAATATCTTCTGCTAACCTATGTATATAATCTCGGCTTCTATTTCTCAGAACTGGCTGCAGATGCAACTAAGGAACAAAGCCAGTCCAAGTCTGCAAAATAACCACGTATTAAAATGAGCCACCGTCTAATACGGCTTCTTCATTAGAACCGAAGCTGGTAGGTTCTCATTTTACATTTTGAATTTTTTCCAACCTGCGTAATTCAATTCTTCTTTCGTAAAATTTTGCTGGCTCTGTTTGTGATTGGACTGCTCTCTGACTATTTTCCAAGATCATTCAACCAATTATCTGAAATGACTCATACTTAAACCATTCGCTCGTTTTTAATGGTATTTTTCGCTTTCATGTCCACAAAACTACTGCTTTTCACCATTCTGGAATCAGCACGTCCTTCACGTTCAGTGCTCTATTCGATTGCTGTCACCTTCCGCTCCAATCTGACCCAGTAAAAAATCTGTGTGATCGTATCCATACCAACCGTTCTTTTGCAATATCTGAACAAGAAATATTTACGCTTAATCCTGACTAAGTACCCTTGATATTTTACCAACAAATAATCGGATGCTTGAGTTGATACGAATGGAACATCACTCACACACATAGTTGGCGGTTTGACTAGTCCCTTATGAAAGAGTCGCAAGATATTTCTGTTTGCCGAAGATGCGAGCATCGAACGATTCTCTCGAGGTGACATAAATTGACATGACTTGAAATAATACCAGATTTGACCATGTGGTGCTTCATGGTGGTGACGTTAACAGTGAGTTACTGGATGAAATCCAATATATGCGTCGAGTGCCTCGAAGTCACACTCGATCATTCACAACTAAACATTTGAAAAACTGCATTCTGTTTAGCAATTTCAATAGACTAGAAATGAGACTTCTAAAGCGTTGACATTGCCGTTCCTGGTTGGAACAGTCGTCTGGTTGATGTAGTCTTAATTATATTGTACTGATTATGACGTCGTGCTCACCCACTCACGGGTTGTCTCTGTATGTTTGGTGTGTATATTCTACGTGAGTTCGGTGATACGCATTCAATGATATTTAACATTTACCTGTCTTAATGAAATCCATATATTCAAATACATTTTACGAATTCAACAGAAATCATAGGGTGGAGACAAGTTAATTTACGATGTGTCCTCTTCAGGTTGTGCGTAACGCATAACACAAAAAACTATTGACAGATGAAGATTGTGTAATTCCTGACACTGTATAAAAATTAAGTTAATTTTCAGTCGTGAACAAAGTTGCCGCATCATCTGTTACAATAGTGGCAAGCCACGGCGACTTGAAAGCATGAACAAATAATATTTCTCGTTTTAATTCGTATGATACCTTAAACCGATGTAAATTTGAAGTTCAGGTTGAGTCTGTTAACAGTGTGGAACGGCTGAACCAAATTATTACCGCAGACCTTTTGATGCTGTCTGGTTGTCAACCAAGTCAAGTAGTCTTCGTACATTCTTTTCACGAGATATCCTGTGAAATCGAGTTATCATGCTTTACAGGAAAAAAAGATAAATAAATCCAAAATGGAGGTAGTAGTGTTAGGGGCTGTGTGTTTGAACTGTTGTTATCCAAATGACGTGAAAATGAACTATGGCTTTGGCTGTGCAGCATGAGAAATCACTATTCAGACATCCTTGAGATCTTCTAGAGGGAATACATCTGCGGTCCCCCTTCTTATGGAGGACCGTTCTTCATCCGTCTGAACGTTCATGACCAACTGGATTCGGCCGTTGAATACTTGATGCCAAGAATCGAACAGGAAAGGTTTAGAATCAATGCGTAGATTTTCTAGTTCTTAATTTTGTCAATCCGATTCACCTGACATTTCACCAGATTCGGTGTCTGTTTCACTGTCATAGGTACGTCGGAATCAGTGACTGGTTATTGTAAACCCGACTGTATGCACTGCCCGTTCATCTGAATGATTTAACCGCATAATGTCAAGAAGAGCTATTTTTCCGTTTTGTTTATGGGCTGAGTTCATTGCAGCTGGAAAAAGTCTTCCATTTAAAAAGGGAGTGAGAAATGACCATACAAACCGTCTCTTATTTAACCGGTACGAAATAAAGATCATTGGTCAGTCACGTCAAAGTCTACCTACGTGTTTATGTATTCACTCTGCTGAACACGTTTCAGGTCATAGTAAACAAAAATGTCGTACGTCGTTGTGAACGGATAGCATTTTGTTTCGTAAATTTTATCGACAGGTTTTCCCAAAATCACATGTTCATTGTGCAGATGACCATGAACGCGTGTGTCACGATAAGGTAGATGAAATTTTTTAAAAATTAGTTAGCCAATCATTTGGGAAAATTCAATGCATCGGACTAGCCAATCGGCGTAGCCAGTAGACCCATACTTTTTATGGAGCTAGTTTAACAATTGTCGCAAAATCGGTGATTGGTACAGATTTTCAAAATTAGAAGAGAGAATAATGTTAAAGTTTATTAACATATTCTTCGGTTGAATGTTGACAGTCTCCGTGAGTTCATAACTGTTTTATGCCTTGCTACTCCTGAGATAATGAATGAATTTTAACATGTTTTCCTCGGTCAGCGTGCACACCCAGCCTTCGGTTTACCAGTAGACATCAGTCTGATTTAAAAATGATCCAGAGATTGTTTATGTGCTGTTCTGAACTGAATACGAGACCTGCCACTTGTAAACATGTGACAAAACTGTTGGGAAGTACATCTGGAAGTAATCGGTCACTTATTGCAAAATGGAAACAACTAATATAGTCAGTCTTCAGAAATGCTGTCGATTTAGTTTGGTCTTTATGGCGTTATCAGGTAAAAGTAATAACTGCTCACAAATTTCAGGTAGCAAATTTTTGCTTATCAATCCTGGTTCTTATGATTCTGACTGTTAGCTGTTTGTATATAGGACTTAGAAAAAATACCAGAAAACATTGACTGTACTCTACACTCTTCTTCCCATAATCGTTTTCAATATAGTTCAAATTATTTGCTGTAAACAGAGTGTAATTGTGACAGTTACAAGACGTCATTATAAAGAGGGCAAAATTGTACTCACTAAACCGGGAGTTACAAAATATTAAATCGTCGTGGAAAATTCATTAGTAAACAATCACGTGCAATCTGGGTGAAGATTTCCTGTTTGTTGTAAGTCCCGCGATTTGAAAATAGCTATGTAGGTAAAACGCGTCGCTCAGTTTCATCTGAGAAGCGACAGATTATTAGGCATGCATGAAGTGGTCTCACTCATAAAAATCGATAGTATAAGGTTGCCATGGTAACAAAATTCGAACTGAATATTTGTTGCATAGTGTTTCTCCCACATATGCCAGTTTGTAGGGGTGTGTTATATTTTTTTCTTTCATACCCTTAAATTGTTCAGTTTTTGTATGACACTGGACAGTCGTCGGTTTTTCTCAGGCAGTTCATCCTGACCAAATGAGTCCGGCGAACTCCAACATGAGACAGTCTACCTCAAGATGATCCACAACTTATGTCGTCCCGAGAAAAGGATTTCCGTTATACTAAAGGTTGTAATCATGTGTAAGCACACTTGTAAAATCAAGTGAAATTGCTGAATAAAAAATTGTGACCAGTGTTTCAGTACATTCTTCTAACTCCTGATATGTACTCTAATTTGTGGACATTCGCTCCAAGGTATTGTTACACTCAGTATGACGAGGAAATATTCCGTTTATAAAACCCCACCGACTTTCCAACTATCGAGATGTCCAGGAGCTGTTATGCTAGTCGATGTTTTAGCTTTGGATGTTCCTGAACTACATGACTGTTAGACAATCAAAAACATCATACAAAAACCGACATGTTCTGCATGTACCTAAAACCATGGTTATGGAAATATAAGTTAAATCCTTCCTTTGGTTATCTCCAAAATAACTGAACATAGAGTCAAACTCCCATAGCATGTCAACTGAGGGGCAGAAACAACTGATTTTTTTAATCTGGCTTGGTGAAATAGAAGAAACTCCAGCTCAGAGTGTAAACACAATAGTAATGTCGATTGTGACTTAGATTTGTATATAATCTACCGATCAGAACTGTTATATTTGGCGCAATATGCCTATGATGAGGTAGACTAGGCTTTTCACTGTTTGTTATTATCAATTCATTCGCACTTGTGTTGGTCTTTTTGAACGGTTGAGACACATTCATCCGTACATATCTCTTGCTATAATTCTTCTCGAGATAGTCTGACAACCTGAGTGTTACACAATAGCGAGTATGGTAGAGCGTTTAAATGCGATGATTCGGACCTGCGTAACATGTAACCAGTTACACAATGGTTAATATGATTGTCGTACAAAAACGTGGGTTGGAGTTAGACTCGCAATCATGGTGTGGATATGCACTAATGTTTGGATACAATCAGAGCTAGTCTGTTGTTTAGTACTTTTCATTAGATACCAGTCTACAGAATACAGGACAGTAATCAAACGTGGATAGTGTACAGTCTACGGGTTTCCCGAAAACAGTGCTACACTGGTCATTATTTAATGAAGTATATCTGATTTTGTGAACATTGTAACCTTGAAATCATTCAAACCAGATTTGAACAGATTTTGTTTGCTTAGTTCAAGCCACAGGTGGTCTTTTGGTGCGAGAAGACACAGGTGTGTCGATAAAACTATGGTTGGTAAGAGCGAAAACAAATGAAATTGTAACTAATTTAGATTTTTGATGAGTAGTAGGGGATTTTGATTTTCATAATCAAATACCGCTCAACAAGTCAATGATTTCTGTGATTTCAACTTGGAGAGAAGTCCTAGTCGAGGGGTCATCGATTGGAGTTAACAGACAGTAACTGTGTCTCCTCTCGAGGCGATCGGGCAACCTGACCATTACTCACAAGCGAAAGTGGATGAGCGTTCTCATATGATAATTCGGTCGTGCCTAACGTGAGGTCAATGGCGCAGTGGTAAACACGGTTGCCTCATGAACTGAATGTCCGTGGTTCAAGTCCCGGCAGTGGCGATGATATGCACTACTGATGAGCTCTAATGAGAGCGAAACTCGATTCTAGTGCTTCTTTTCGAAAGGGGCCGACTGGAAAGTCTATGGGAATGCGACAGCTGCGATCAATTGTGGGTGATGTTCAATCTATAATTTAGATTTACTCAGTCATGAAAAGGGTCAGTACAAGTGTTCCAGTAGCACCTGGATTTGGTAAACTGCTGTGACATGTGACCGTGATCTGTTTAAATTTTAGTACATTTGATCTACGACGACGCCTTCATGCAGATGACTAGGTATATAGCAATCACTTGTGTAGAAACGATACCACACCTGTAGAAAATATGATATCAAATATAACACTATCTAAACCGTACAACAACAGCTTTTCAGTGACTAACGTCTACTTCAGTTACTAACACTGTATCATTTTTCCTTCAGGCTCTTATTTCGACTCAACCTCAATAACCGTGACCTTGTACCCATGTGGAGATCGCAGTCTCCCGTCGGGTCAATTGAGTTCCTGTGTAAACAAAAATAATAGTAGTTTTATTAAGGGTGAATAACTACTAGTCATTGGATACAGCACATCCTTCAGAAACTTTACTGTTATGTCGCGTTTCGGTTTGCGCAAGTAAAGAACCGGTGTTTGATCTCTCCGCAATGTTATGCCATATGTGAATCTCGTGTTTTCGCCCGATGTGCATAATGGCCATACTTCATGGAACCTGGATAACTGTTTGTGAATCTGTTTATTTTTCGGTTATTTATCGTTCAATCGGCGTTATGGCCACCACAGTGAAGGAAACAGTATGAACCAGAGGTGTCATGACTGATAGTGAGATCGAATCCTACTGAACCACGGGATTTTAAATTTATTTGCAAGCAAGTAATATCAGGCCAAAGAAAAACTGGAATTAGTTCACTTGGATAGAAACTGAGGATCAGAGAAATAGACTCTCTAGATTCTGAGTAGGTACTGAGGTATCACGTGTACTAGATGTCTTGAAGTGAAAAACAAACGAAACTTCAATAAGTTGCAGTATTCTGAACGAATGGAACATCCGACATTCATAGAGATGCGTTATAGTGACTTGAGGTGCCACTTTTGTTAATAATTTCACAATTTTTGCTACATTAATCTACATCATTCAACGAATGAATCAAGATTATTTTCAGTGAGAAGAAATGTTGATATTTATCCACAAGCTGCCGTGCTTCAGAATGGTCTGAATGTGAACACAGAGCAGAAAGGACCGTTATGTGCCAATGGCCTGGTGACTACGATAAAGATAACTTGCTTTGCAACATTTCAAATTGTCTTTTCCTGATATATAATATATACATATATATAATAGAATTAGTGATCTACAGCTGAGCCACAGGTAGAGCCAAAGGTTCTTCCTCACACCACTTCGAAACCACTAATTTTCGTGACCATTAGAGGCGGCTGCTATATAGGATGCACTGTATCTGGAGCTGCCAGTGCTGCGCGATAAATACGGTCATGTCTACACTTTTGTTTCGGTTAATTTCCTCTGCCATTTAGTTTTAAATACTAGAAGACTACACTAGAATTAATAAGATTTTTGCTATAACGTAAAACGTAGGAATTACGACTTAAACACGCTAAACAGAGCATCTCGTTTGTTATGCATAAATTTATTTTTAATACGAAACCAGTATACACTGTTCTACAGCACGTATAAGCATATATAAACTCAACTTCCAAACTTACACAACATCCTGCCCTAATAAGTTCCGATTGAACAGCCTACAAAAGAATGAGTAATTCCAAAACCCTGTTAACATGGATGTTTTTCCTCATCTTTTGTGTACATCAAGCTTGTTGCTTATGTTGTTATACTCGTGTACTAGACAACTTGATGAGAATATAGCATGCGAATAACTGACTAATGTATATCACTGGAATCATCTTGTCCGATATATTCAGCAAAATAGTGGATTGTTCAACAACCTAGAAAATTGCTTACATCGCTTCAGCAACAAATCATCGTTCTTAACTTCCTACAACTTTTCTAGAAACCAAAAGAACTTGAATTGACCTATGGATTTCGGTTGTTAGATTGTAAACGCGTACTGAAAAGGCTGGTTTGAGCATAACTTGCGCGGAAACCTGCATAAAAACACAGTTTTGTTGTCTTGTTTCTTTTATAACTCTTGTCTTCTCAAAGCTCGTTATGATTACCGGGAGAGGTTTTAGTCTGGACAGTTTACATTACCCTCAGTCAGAAATTAAGGCTTTCTTTTAAGTCTCCACAAATCTTTCCTTCAAAAACTCATCTATTGTGTCCACAACAAGCCTTCTCTCACAATGTTGTGCAAACAAACTAGCCAGTAGTAAACTGTACGTGATCTTTCGGGAAAATTCAACGAATGACTTTTAAAAACAGTTAACCTACATCTTTAAACTGTGTTGTTTACTTTGTTGCATTGGTGATGACGTTCGACAGCCTTTTTGAGCGGTTATTCTACAAATCACCTGCACAGTTTTTCTAGTGATTGCCGTAGACAATGTATTATAACACCATCACCCATAAAGCCATCAAAAGTTCTATTTGAAATTATAAACAGATTCTCCAAAACGTGAAATGCGAACTCCTCAGCTTATTTTGGAAGCGCAGGTTTCCTGTGCACCTCTGCCTTCAAAGTATTCTTATATTGTTAAGGCCTGGTGACATGTAAAACAACTAGTAGGTGTTGAACTATTTTTCATAATCTAATTTTTAATTACATCTTCCGTACTCTTTATATTACCTGAGGGTAGCTTGTTGCTATTACTTCAGATTCATTCGCATAAAAGCGACAACTTAATCAATAGTATTTATTTTTTTATTGCTTTTGTCGATGAGTCTTCAATACCCACATTTTCTGAAATATATATATCATATATATATCATATATGATATATATATATCATTTTACGTTTATGAATATACTGAGGGTCTTTGAATAAAATATCCTTCGCCAGAGAGTTTTCATTTAATCCCTATTCCTAGGATGTCAATAAATATATCGTAGATATTGTTTACTATAAGCTTGATAGACCATAACGTTATTCAGAGTTGTATGTACATCGAGTTAGAACAAACACAATTTCAATAAACATAAGAAATTTTGTTTTGCAAGTAAATCTCATTGCAAAGAGCCGTAAGAGCTTGCGGTAGACGAATATAAAATGTTCGCTTTGAAAAACAAACAATGTAAACCGCTTTTTGTAAATAAATGAACAATATGAGAAAATATGCCATGAAAACTCTCTTGTTAGCACAAAATCATCACAATTGATTGAAAAATGATCACGCAGTCGTGATTACTTCAACCTATTTTCAACGATAATAATGAACTTCAAATAACAGGAGTTGCTTAGTTACTTCATAATCAAATAGAAGCCTAATAATAATAGCAACAATTCCGTAAATAACTTCCTAACTGGTATTGGAGTCCGTCTATATATCGATATTAATACAAACTATTTTGCATTAGATGAAGCCAGGCGAAAAGTGTACATTTCTTACGAGTTTTGACATACCTCAGTATGATGTTTGACAAGGTGAGATAAACCGGTGTTCAGACATTTCCTGTCATTTTTGGGGAAACTCGCAGTTGCTCTGTTTGTTTCTAAACGAATTGGAAAAAAGAATCCATTGATTAACCCACCCGCATTAATGTGTTTATGCCTCTCTGTTAACATTTTTCTCGTTAATTGGACTCAGAAAATCTGATTATTTCCCTCTGAAGAGGTAGAATTTAGACGGCATGACATCTCTACTCTTCCCCTGAAACTACATACTGGTAACAAGTCGGAAGGTAGGCAACCGTATGGGTCAGAACAATATGGTAACCATTCACGATCATTCACGTAGACTGGGAGAACACAACAGTTTCCTACAGTCTGTTACCAATCATCAGTGTCGTATTGTTCTAAGTGCTTACTTGTTCTGCGCTACCAAATTGAAAAATTCGACTGATAAATGTGCAATAGTGTAATCAGTTTGACTGCATTAATTTGACATATGTCACCGATATCGCAGCGATAAGAAACGAACGATAAGTTTGGTTGCACTTGCAGCTGTATGTACTGATTGAAATTTACTCGGATTACGTCTAGTAATCTTACATGGTCAGTTGACCGGTGTAAACAGACGTCAGGTTTGGACGATTTCACCTCGTTCCAGACTGTTCTTTGGTGTTACAACAGGGCCTAGATATAAAGTAGCTAGTCAAATATGTACTTGACTCTCCTACATTCAACCAATTGGTTCATACGTATTTTCCAGACAATTGAAATAAGTGATAACAGTTGCAACAAATTCAGAATGAATGTTGCCACCGTTGTGAGGAACCGAATTTTGCGACAACCGTGATATGGAAGCAAACTGTACTGATGATTATATCTTAGCATAAAGAAGAACTATACAACAATTCTATAGAACTGTGGTTGAAATTACTAAACTTTATCGGTGATCCATTTTAGGGTAGTTAACTGATAGATTCCTCAAATCGTCCGGTTATTTCTCCATCTTACACTCACTGAAAGGTACTTTCTTACAATGGTTATGTGTGACCTAACTGTTATTTCAGTAGAAGGATATTGATGTACAGTCAGCAGCATATTTATAATGTAGCAGACGAAAGTGCATTATATCACCGTATACTGTAATTGGATGTACGTACTATCCAACGGTAAACTATGAAAAAACAACTTCAACTTGAGCAAACAAATGAACAAACAGGCAATAGGGAATTGTCACCTTACTCTATCCGAGATGACGTACACAAAACAATACACTATGCACACCAGGAAACTAGGTTGGTCTGTTATATGTGCATGTGTTTCCGAGTACGTACACAGACAAACGAGGACAATAACACCGCATTCATCCCTCGAATAGCGTGCCTCCCCCAAATTGATAGCAAAAATTGCCACGAATGGGCCCCATACAATTTATCCAATCAATTTGTCAACACCCGAGCGATAGATTTACAAATTTGGACAGAACGGTGAACAGTCTTCGTTTATACGTTGTTATCTTTGTGTTCGTAAGGTAAAATATAATGTTAAGCGGCTTACAGATATAATAAAATATTGATCAGATGTGGGTTCCAAAACGTGGAGGACGACATCCAGCACGGTTCATGTCAGTATCGGACACTGGAATACATGGAAGCAGCATCCAAAAAGATATTTATACTTGGTGACATGTTGGGTGGAATTATGAGGGTTAACAGGGTATTTCTTATGCAGGTTGTATTTCACGTGTGTTAATCATTAAGAACTTTAGCACCTTTTTCGATATGGAAGTATTTTAACTTCAAGGAGATTTTTCCGAATACACTATGCAGGTCGCCCCATCTTTCAGAGATATTTTCTCTGTTATGTAACCTAACAGAACTGTTGTTTGTGACAAACGATCGACCAATATTAGGACTTTAGAAGGAATTTTATTCGGGTAGTAATCAGCCCCTTAATTGCTACCATTTAATCAGAAAGTTGCCAACGCCACCCACATGATCAGCAAAAGTCAACTGTTAGTGCTTCGACAGAAGCACATTTCCTCTTTCTGAAGTTCGACAACTATTAATCCTGTGCGCTGGAACTGTACAGGCTTTCATTATTCTTGCCTCTGACGCAAGCAGATATCACTGTAACATGAGTTCTTGTATATAATAGTATGCGTAACTTTGTCTGCTGCCTATTCAGTGAAATCGTTATAACTGTACTCTAACCGTAGAGGTTTGATCACCATCCGTCATGACACATCAAACTGAAACGTCAACTCAAACTCGACAATTCCTATATCCGGATGGTAGAAAGCTTTCTGATGTCATTTCCTTCCATAAACTGGAACGGTACTGGGATCTTCCGGTGAGCCAAAATCAAAATTCACTCGCCAAGAGCATGGTTACTTCTAATGTTCTCAAAATATAGTTCCAACAGTCCTCGAACTAAGGGAGCTTGATGGAGTTACGAAACAGGCCGTATATTTCCAACAATCATTGAAAATACTGTAAGTAGTTAGCAATGACATAGCCTAGGACCGACGGAAACACTTAAAAAGGATAAAAAAACGCAAGATGGGCTTACACTCAGTCGGCGGCACTCAAAAAACAAACCAAGTGGAAAGTAATTAGAACTTTCGAGTTAATTAAACGAAAATCAAAAATACTCGAACGGAACGACTATGGTGATTAGAGTTGTTATGACTATGGCAACCGTTCGGTGAGTGCAATTAGTTGTGTGACTGAAGAAAGTGACTTCGAGTAAAAATCAGGCTTCCTGTAGCATACGTACGTTGCAATATATACATCCAGAACAGATAAACAGAAAGACATGATTAATAACAGAGGCGTCAGAGTAGTCACATGATTGTTAGTTATTGCCGGCGCAAGTGATGTACAGCATTACATTACGATGTACAAATATAAACTCATACCACCCTGAATTTTAGAAACGACCTCACTGCGAAAAACCTTTACGTCCGCTAGATTTGAACTAGGGTCAGTAACAGCATGCGCGAATACATCAACTGCTCTACTAGGTGAACTACAAAGCCAAGTCGAGGGCAAAGAAATCTTACATTTGAACTCAACTACCTATTTGCCGGTTTAAATTAATCAAAAATCCAGCTTCTTCATATTTTGGTCTCTTTTAAGCTGTTTAATTTATCAAAATGTTTGTTATTAATACATTTATTTTTTTGCCTGGTTGCTTTGGTTTCGTCAGGGCCGTTTCAATTCAAATCATGTTCAATCGTTCCAGGAAATGTTTAACTGCTAATGTCGAGTGATGTTTTTGCTCAGCCTTTGAGTGATTGTGCTAGAGAAAAACTGTTGAGCTGACAATACTAAATTATCCATCAACATATTGTGTATACAGCGGCAAGCCAAGATGGAGTCTTCCGGTAATCGACTGGTGAGAGTGGAACATTCTGATAACTGTCCACTTGCTTTGAGGTTGATCTCACATCCCATTATGCAATTCTCCAGCCTTCATAAGCAGGGTTTATGAAAGCCATAGGTATAGAGGATCAGTAGCAAGATAGAATGGGCAATCCTACCAGAATCCTCGAGATGTGTGTGAGCATATCGAGAAATTCAAGCGACAATTGTTTTAGGTATTTGCAATCCACATAAGATTGACGACAAAAACTTTACTTACCGCACCTGAAATCCGAGCGAGTTAATTCTTAATTGCTACTTAGGCGTGGACATTTCAAGACTCACATTCTCAAGCTTTCTGTTAACATGTTAGTGACTTATGGTCTCCTACGCTTGTACGAAAATGCTGATCGTGTCAAGAATAACGTATATTCTTTAATAATACAAAAATGTGTAGTGTGAAAATAACGAAAATAAAACTTTCAGGTTTCCGGAGTGACTTGGTAGCTCAACTGGTAGAGAATATGTCACATAGGACTATACGCTTCATGATGTTGTTTTGCATCTAGCCACAATTTGGATTTGTCATAATCCAGTATCTTCGTAATGTGTCAATCGGTTATATTACTCGTTGGTAAGATTTAACGCTTAGAAAATTAGTAGCGTAATTTGCAAAAAGATTTAAAATACTTTGCTAATTGTCAAAAATTTCAGCAGCCTAACTAATATATACAAACGTTCAGCTACATTCGCATATGGTTAATGTTTAGATTGCCTGATCATCTCTGGAAGTGGTGCAGTAACTGTCTTGTTAATTCCAGTCGGTCACTCCACGATTAAGAGTTCTAATCGAATTGAAATTACAGTATTCAGAGAGTAATATTATGATTGCTGATACGTAACAGGGGATTTTTGGTGGGCATAGGCTGATAGCCATCTTTGCATTAACACCAGTTTATCAGGTACACAATAAATCTGTCAGCAGTGTAATTCCAGCACTTCTCGTACATGAGCTTAAACTAATCCCACTGGATATCGAATTCGCCTGCTAGATGTTTGTTAAGCTCGTCTGATTGGCGTATTTTAACGTTAAAACTACCTAGTGTCCCTTGCGACCAAATTAAAATATCTATTAGTATTTTTTCCAGCTGTTTATCAGTGGTTTTGTCCTTGTCTCAATAAATTTCAAGTAGACAACTGTTTTCTTACCACAAAAGATTGCGAACGAGTTAATTTCAGTCATTCATATGATAAAGGTGAACTATCATCCTCTTGATAAATGACGATTTTCATACAGATTGAACATCACCCAAAACTGATCGCAGCTGTCGCATTCCCGCGGACTTTTCAGTCGGCCCCTTTCGAACAGCAGAGGCACCAGACTTGAGTTTCGCTCTCATTTAAGTTCATTTAAGCCGGGACTAGAACTCCGGCCACCCTCTCCTGAAGCAACCGTGTTTACCAATGCGCCATTGACCTCACATTAGGCACGACCGAATTATCATATGTGAACCCTCAACCCCTTTCGTTTGTGAGAAATGATTAGGTTGCCCGATTGCCTCATCGGTAACTAATGATTTGATTTGATTTGACTTGACTGGATTGGTTATTGCGCAAACAATAAGTCAGTCTACCATTAGTAAACCTGCACGCAGTGATCGATTAAATAAACGTATCAGAAATCGACCATAAAAGTGTGTCGGATAATTCCATACAGCTTCTTATTCCTCCCAATCCCTTGAACTTTTCGATGGTGCTAACATTGATCGATTATTTCGTTGCACGTAGCCATTTTCATTGCCACTTTGTTGTTCGCAATTTAAACTTGTTGAATTTACAACATCCTCAGTACGACAGTTACAAGCGAAATTGAGCTTTCAGTCACAATGTGAGGAACGTCTCGTCTCCTAACTTCCCTCGTGTTCTGTCGTTCTTGCTGTGAGCGGACGAACTAATTGTCTCCGTGATCGACCATGGAATGATACAAATTAGACTACCCGTAATAATGATATGTATGACAAATGCGGGAGTCAACTAAATCATCATTCGATATGCACGTAGTAACTTACGGGGGGTTGCCCGAAACCAGAGTAACGGCCCTATTGAATACTGCTCGCTAGTGTAGTGGTCCAAGGACGAGAACCGTGAAGTGAGTGTCTACACGTGGGGGTGTTTTTTAAAGCATTTCACAGTTTCCAAACTAAACTAAACTTTGGTTTCTACAGTCATTCGGGACACAACCATGTTTAGGAGGAACAAAAATGACAAAATTCAGGTCTGTTCCGAGCAAGTAACATTGAAAGACTCAATAACGATGCTTTAACTATCCACAGTGAAGTGAGGTAAATCACTCAACTGGGATGGAGAGGTTAAAGAAGTGGTTTAGGAAGAGGTATCACAGATAAATAACTGATACCAGCGACAATTTATTTGAGTACGTACCAATGTTAAAGTGAGCATATTATGGGCTTTTCCTTTTTGAACTTCTCACATTGTTCTTGGAGTGACCATTCGTTAAAGAGAAACTGACCTTTCAACGAATGATAGTATCTTGCATGGATATATTCTCGTGGACAGCAACTTTATCCAGTTGGTATAGTTCTTGGGGTCCTTAATCCGGGAGAAGATTACGTTCTTTTCTACGTTCCGCATCTTCAGAAGCTGGCTAGCCCAAAGTCCACTTGTAGATCGCGAACGTTCTGTAGTTTAAGTAAATCATCATCTAGATTACTCGCCTCGTTGCATAACAGTTGTAGTTTCCACCCTGTCCTACCATGCCTGATGACCGAATCTGTGCACCGTTGCTGAGACACTATTAATAAACCTGAATTTCAAATGTGGGTTGTTTGTCGACCTCAAGTCAAACAGTTATTCGGAGTCTAAATTAAAATCGTAAAACTTTGCGGTTTACACATCAGAAAGTATGCTGCTATGCACAGCATACGGTGATCGAACTAATCACCTTTAAGCAGTGTACAATACCAATCAGTCGTTTTCTTATCAAGATAAGTTTAAATGAGAAAGAGTGGACTCTTGCAATATAAGATGGATTGTTTGTGAATGTTGATAGCGGTGATGCAGTTGGTAGTTTAGTTTGATGTTTTCGATCTTTGGTTGTTCACTAAGTTTGACATTCATAATGCAAACGTTTCATCACCAGACTGAGTGACATCAATAATGTGTAAGAGCGTCTATAACCAATCACAACGTTTAATCCTATACATGCAACCTCTTAAGCACACTGATAATGTTACCTCGTTTGTGTTTGAAACGTTTGAACGCTAAATACCAAACTCGACAAACAACAGGAAACCAAAATCATGTCAAAAATAAGGTTATCGATTGCGGCTTTTTACAGATACAACAGTTAGTATTTTTTGTTAGGCAGAAATGCTCCACTAGTGATCTCTGCTGCCGACCTGATTGTGTTGATAAGTAGTATAGGTGAAACCTTCGTAGACTTTATGTTCACCGGGGTGTTTGTGGTGATATGATTCCTAGCTGCTTAAAATTGTGCTCTGAGGTGTCTGTAAGAAAGTTCGAAATAAAAATTTATGACGAACAAACTCATACGACGTTGCGTTTCTCCCGTTTATCAATAGCAACAAACACACTTCAAGTTATAACAAACCGAAGTATGTTCACTTGATGTTTCCCGTATTTTTTGAGCTGGGAAAAGACATCTGTGTATGCTGTTTCTGTTTGTCAATGCTGAATTGGAAAATACAACAATACGGAACAGGCAACGTTTTCTGTACTTGTTCTACGTTCCGATGGACTGGTCACACAGCCTGTATTGACATACGGGGGTCCATATGTGTAACAACGAATTTTATTATGCCATTAGAGGCTGTCTGTCTGTCAACGTAGCGATCGACCGACTGCTGACTTCGGTTCCCTTGTAATACACCCACTGGCTGATACAAAAAATTCGGCGGGATTCTTAGACCCCTTGGGTGATTCAAAATCTGCTCCGAAGTCTGTGCACAAAAGCTAGTGTTTACACAACTACATAGCCGGATTATACAGTAGTCTTCGAAAATTCATACGCCGCATTCCCATGAAGCCAATTAACCATTCGTAAGTATGTTAAGAGTAACGTAAACTACATCGTTTACTAAATGTTTGACCTCAGTTTTTGGTCTATCTCTGTTGAAGATTTGTAATATACGATAGATTAGAACTGTTAACTTCCGTGCGTTTTTCGGACTGTAGTATGTATGTAGTACATCGGGATGTTCGCAATTATTTACTGTTTGACAGATTTTTCAGATCGGTTCTCTATAAGACTTTTCTGACCTAAGTTTTGTACGTAAAGTTACTTATTATCTACAAAATGGCCTCTTTTTTCATTTTCATACAAATGAGTATTCCGTGTTCGCAAAGTGACCTTTGAATGTTGAAATGCAACGTGATACAATGAGCGGTCATTTACTGATTTGAAAAATAAACACATATTTCACATGAATATCTCACTACGTTTTTTCAGGGATGTAGATCCCACTCCCATCATCCACTTGTGAAGAGCCCAGTTGCTATAAAAAAGAACACGAAGTAAAATAGACAGAAGGCAACTTATCCGGATGTATGGTTTTCTGAAGAGCTCTTGACGTAAGCAAAGGAATGCAAATTTGAGGTAAATTTGTTCTATGACCATCATATTCTCGACTCACGGTTAATGAAGGAACGTAAAAAACCTAGCGGGATTCTCCTTGTCACATCAATTAAAGGAAGACAGCGGTCTTTTCAGGAGTATGTTCTTCCTGTCATGAATGCTGAAACAACCGTTTATGATGTTGTCAGGTGGAGTGACTTTATTAGTGGTACCGTGAAACAAAAATCTAAGTTAGATTCAATGTGGTCTCAATAGACGAAAATTAAGTCTATTTTCAATCAATAAACTATAACAACAGTGGTTCTTCAAAATCTCAACGGAACAGGCAATTCCCATATTCATTACTGCATTTTTGGGGATTTCTTTTTGGGTTGCTCTTGTAATCGTGTTGTAGACCCTCCAAAAGATACGTTGGCTCGTACTCGATATAGTAGTGCACTTGGTAAAAGTCGGATTCTCCTTCTGGTATTAATTAACACCGAAAATCTCGGTCCGGAAAATACCGCGACTGTCCCCGTAACTGCTCCCAAGACAAATCAAAAGACGCGTGCATAAAACAGCTTTTTTCCGCTCCAAGACGGGTACGACAGGGAGAAAATTACAAGGTAACTATGTGGCGCATAGTGACCTAAAAACATTCTCAAATCAGAAAACGGAAAGACAGTTGCCGAAACTAACAGTTGAGGTCACTAACCCACCAATGAACATAGCGGAATAAAGGTCGGACAAGTATGTAAAAGTGACGAAGGTTATCTCTCGACTGTTCTGGAGAGTTCCACTTATTCTGATTGGATAAAGTCGTTTTTCTGGAGGAAGCTGGCGGTTTTGGACGAAAAAAATGGGCTCCGTAACAAACTGTCACTTTCCTGGATTACATATTATCACATAGTATTGTCTAAATTTCACTGTGATGACATAATCAGAAACTGAGTAAAAAGTGTCGTTTCCGTTAGCTGACTCGCGTATTAAGCTATGTGGTTTACTGTCTATTTATCACGCATTGTTTGATATACCCAAATCCGCAATTCTTGTATACCCGTATTGAACAAGATATGCCTAGAATGTCACGTGATAGAAACCTCTATCATCTTCTCCAACCAATTATCAGTGATTTTTGTAACAAATTTTTGCTTACTTCAAGTTTCTCTCGTCTTCAGTTCTCCAGAGACCTTAGGATATTTTCTTTGAAATTAAATTTAGTTTTTATCTCAAGCAAGCCAAACTTTTTATGT
>JTDE01002602.1:24181-43372 GCA_014338405.1 Paragonimus skrjabini miyazakii
TCATCAGCTTGGAATAACAGAACTGCGCTCTCACGGTTTGTTGTTCGTTTTTTACTTAGCACACTGTTGATAAATGATGTTCAAGAAATAACGGTTGTAAGTAAACGAATACTCTAAAAGACACTAAGAGCGGTTTTGAAATATAATTGCTGAAAACGTAATTGGAAGGTTCACAATGCAAAACGGCTCATAGTTGTGCTTAGAACAACCATTAAGAGCGGTTAATTGATTTGGTCTGGCTCAGATTTACCATCCACTAAGTGGATGGACTCCGTCAATCACATAGTCAGTTTGCACTGGTGGAGGTCGAAGGATCAGGATTTGAAACGCTGTTGTCTACTACACACCAGAAAAATACCCTGTTTTTGTGCTTGTTTGGGTAGGTGAATATCGAAAAATCACAAAATCTTGTCAAGTACCCAACCGTGTGGCTTTAACCAGGGCGTACTAGCCATAAAATGGGCCAGTGTGTCCATACAACCAATAGGACGATTTCAATTTTTAACGTTTCCTCTTAAGTGACATTCACGGGACGAGTGGACTGATGACGGGTTCCGAAAGAGGGTCCCATGAGTTAAGAATTAGCAACCAGTAAGTACAGACCGAGAGCAGAGACTGCATCGTCTGAGTGAACTAAACAGTACGGTTCATTGCTGTTGGTTGCTTTAAAAATACAAACCCTCTAATTCTTTTAAATTCACTTCATTTTCTGCCATTTTAAGCAAATACCAGATTAGACACTTCAGCTCTCTCTGAATTCTGTTCTCTCACAAAGACCACAGACTATCTGCCCATGTTTTATCCAACTACCTCATGACATGACAAAGTATTAGGATGAATAACCATCTGGCATCCAATCTTGTTCGCGTTGTGATAACTTTGCCATTTGTACGCCAAACCACTTAACAACTCTACCTATCTGAAAGTTGAATTGGCCGTTCATGCATACTGTTGTTTTATCTGTACCACCTCACCTAACGCACATTAATCTGCATGAACTTTTCATCAGCATTCCTCGAGCTAGTTCAATTTACGTCTCTATTACGGTTTTGTTATCACCGACCGATACAACAAGGTGTGTATATAACCCATATATATATATATATATATATATACCGGATTCGCATCTTGGACCTTACAGTAAACCCAACTACAATGTGTATGCTAAAAGCTTATTAGGTCATTTCAAGTAGACTGCAAAACGAATTAAAGCTAAGCCAACGTTAATTCACGAAATTTCTATATGCCATTTGTATGACGATACTATTCAACAGTTACACGATCACATATTCCGTTCACAGAAAATTTATTACCATCATTGGTTCAAATTTACCATCAATTCATTTGCAAAGTTGTCGAGATTAATAGGAAAATATATATTAACAAAGATTGGGATGAGGAAGAAGATCGAAATCGAACAACATTTTAGAAGCAAATGACGTGCATGCTTCAAAATGCTCATTCACTATGGAATTAATGAGGCTATATTTCGAGGAATGTGGCTACAATCAGACAAATGACCCCATGAATCTGGAACGAAGTTGGTTATCTTTAGTAAGGTGTCCGGGAGAACTAGCCGTAGAACAATATAGCCACATTGAGGAGTACGCAGATATTCACAAAATAGTGGATGAGATTATATCATTTCCACATTCCCATAGAATTTATAAGAAACAAATTATGCGAACGGCTGTTTTTTGTCATCTTCATCGGGCTTTTACAAAAGCATAGGGCATATACAATGTAAACGTAAAAATTAGAAGAATTCAAGTGAGTCATTATAGATCACAAATATGAAGCGGATCGCAGTCTGTTTGAGACAGGTGGGAGTGTAGATCAATGCGTGAAATCGTCACATGTGGTTGCCAAAGAGACACGTGTTCGTCGGTGTCGAGTGGTTCACGCTTGCTTGGGTTTCAAGTGACTGTGGAATGATGGGTTATATGAGGTGTAGGGTTTGCACGGACAAGTTCTAGACGCACAGACAGCAGTTGTATAGTCTGAGGGCAATAGCCTCCGTCGCTGTTAACGGTCGCACTCTGACAGCTCTGGAGCGGGCCTGATAAACATTGCAGGTGACTCAGAAGGCTTCCACAAGATGTATTTGACGGTAGGTATCAATTAGGTGGGAACCAATCGCACTGGAAATGCGTTATCACAAACTGCTGCGAAGCTATTTCGGAATATGTTTGCGAATCCTATCCCATGGCTGCCTTGTGGTTCTCTCAATGCAACCGACTTGGAAACGAAAGATGAGAGAATAAACACAAAATGATGAAGAAGGCCTAGGCAAACTATCCTTGAGGATTGACACCAGTGTCAGGCAGGTATTGAATGATAAGTTGACCCGTGCTGCAGGACAGACCCTCTCAACTGCATTACAAACTCGGCGGGTGATAATTTTACTGGTAAATTTCCCCCCTTGTGTGATAGGGCTATAAAGACAAGCTATTTATCCAGTCTGAATGATTTCCTGCTTCACTTTTGGTTACACGTTTCTATCCAGGAATCGCTAGGGCTAATTATTTTGGCTTAGCACGTCTCGAAATGATGGAGTTCATCCAGTACAGTATCTGGTGTGCATATCTTTTTGGCTCTGCTTGATAAACAACAAACCAAATACTGCATGTAATTCAAGAAAACAACGCTGAAAAAGTGCGTGTACTGACAAGTCCACGTTTTTCTTATAAATGAACTCAACTTTGAAATGATTCATGAATTCTACAACATACAGAAGTGATAATTGGCTGTTCGCCTATAATTAGATGGTGAATACAGTGCTGGAACGTATACGATTGAAATCAACTGGTGGAATCCGTGTATTATCGTTACCGTTTATCAGACAAGACACACCGTTCAAGTGGCATTTGTAAAAAAGCAGTTGTCGACGTCGTGTTGTAGTGTTGTGAGCCAAGAACACGGATGACGCAAAGGTTGTTTATTTAGGAAACTAACAGGGGTTAGGTGTTCAAACAGGATAAGAAACAAAACAATCATCTGCATATGGCAATCGTTGGTCTCTAGTTTGGCTACGAATATGTCTGCAATCAATGGATCTAACGCGGAACTCATTGCTACGTCGTCACTCTGCCTAAGTAGTTTTCCACTAAACTGAAACTGGACGTTGGAGGTGTAGAATAGTAATAGTTTACTAACTTTGGCGATGGGAATGCTGACGTCGGGGTGACTGTTTTCAATGTAACCGCAGAGACAAACAATAGCTTCTCTTAATGGCACGTTTATGAATAATGAGGTTACGTCCAGGGAAACCATTTTGTGATTCTTGATATTCACGGAATCAACCGTGTCGGCGAAGTCGAAATTGTCTCTTGAAATAAGTGGAATCAGTTGCTATTTGACTGGTTCCAGTAGTTCCACCAGCCAAGAGTCTCAGGCATGACGCAAAGAATTGTGCATGTTGGGAATTGGTTATAAGGGCAATCCGTCCTTCTTAACTTTACGGAGGTCGTAGAAGCGAGGAATGGCAGTCGCTTTTAGTCTGATGTGCTCGAAGGTGCTTGCGTCAATTAATTCTTATTTTCTCTCGCCAAGGAGTAAATTGGTTGGTTTTTCCTCTCTATGACAGTTGTTTTATCTTCATCAGCTTCCGTTTTAATAAACTCTAATTTGTCAGACAGTATAGGTGACATTTTGTCAACATAATGAGTTTTATCTAGTAAAACAACACCAGGTCTTTTATCCGGTTTCGTCGATAGAATGCTCCTGTTCGTCGACACCTGCCTTATGGCATCTAAGTGTTCCCGCTTCAGCAGACTGCATTTCGGTACCTTGCCATTCATGTACTTATGGCATGCATTCACCATACTAGATCCAATTACTGGTGCATGCTTTCAAAGTGAACTTCAGAGTCTAGTCAGATACATTCAACTATCGGAGAGTAAAATTTGGGAGCTAACGTTAATACTTCTAGCATAATTCGACGCAAAATGACAGACGAGTAATTGTGAACGTACGGTTCGTGATCGTTGAGAAACTTGACTTGGGGTTTGACCGGATTCAACTGACTAGTCTCTTCTTTACCACTCGCCTTTATACTTCACTCCGCGAATTCTACATCGTCATCTCCGTCCTCGTAAGTGATCCGACAGCGACCGAACGCTCAGACTGGTTACAGGTTTATTCACTGACTTTTGCTAACCACGCCCTTGGAGGGTCTTGACGTTAGGTTGTGTGTTACGCCGACATAAAATACTCCAGTGAAACTTCAGAACTTCCTCATTATCGATACGCTTATTATGAAATCGTACAATAGCTTTTACTTCTCTCATTTTGGCGTCAAACTTCACGAACTCCTTAAGTCGTTTCACCAGCTTTTAATCCATGGACTATTTCAATCGTTTTCACACTCATAAAATTCAAAAGGCGATCATGCATACAGATGCTTTCGGTAATACTTGTTCGGCTTTTACAGTCACATAGATTACATAAGATTTGTGTACAACAACTAGTTTAGAAAAGATTTCAGATGTAAAACATGACTCTTCTCATTTTTGTGAAAACACGATTAATGTGAATTAACCGCGTCAACTTGTGGCTCAACGCGACACTTGAATATTTAACAAATTGGGATCTTGGGGGGAAATTGTTTTCAACTTGTATTTGGGGACAAAATACCAAAATAGTTGCCGGTAGATTGTTCCCGTAGGCAAGGTGCGCGCGTTCAGACAAGTGGACAATTTATGAAGGACGTTCCGGATGGCGAGATAAAGATAATTCCGAATAATGAACTTCAAAATCGATATCATCTGTACACTTTAGCAATAGGGAATGCTTGGAAATGAGCATGTGGCCCACATAAAGAGAAAACAAACTGGAGTATGAACTGCTGCTTGCCGAACACCCGAATTTATGACAAATGGAAAAGAAGCTTGACTGATTAATCGAGTAAACTGAGAACGATTAGAAAAATACTCACCGAAAAACATGATGTGAAGTGATTTGACAGCACACTCGTTGAGATGAAACATGATCTCCTTATTGATACACTAGAAAACATTGTTGTAATGAGAGAAACGGAGTCAAATTGCCTTGCAGTTGCTATGTCGGGTTTGACAAAAGTGAGTTGACAAGACAGAACAATGTGCAATCTGATGTGGAACCGTGTAGTTATTGTGAGACATTAAACGTTGGATGAGAATTATCTCGGGGGAATTTGACATTACCTGTGTGCAAGTAATAGATCGAGATTTAGATTTGCCTCTTTTAGATACTGATGTGATGCTTTTAGTTGTACCATTTCTGTGTATACAGGCGTGCGTTCGTTGAAAAAGAGCGTATTAGTTACATATAGAAGATAAAGGACCATTAAGCGAACTTCCAAAATTACGGTTCAAATCTTCAAGATTGCAAGAAGATTTTTGTATGAGGTGACTGACACCACACAGATTCTTCATTACCTCTCAGGTATCTGTGTATACACATGAACATTTCTGATTTATACTAAAAGTGCCTTCATTGGTATTTGAGATCTCATGAGATCAGCAGTTAATGATCTTTCAACACTTACGATAAGTGTCGTGTGGTACGAAAAGTTCAAGTAACTTTTCAAATGACCAGAAAACTCAAAATGAAGAGAAATGAAACTAAAGTCTGTTATAGCAAACGTTTCCACTAATCTATCGATGTGTTTCAAAAAGACATTGTCATTGCTTTAATTTTCGATCCGAACAAAAAGTTAAATACCGATAACGGGTTTTACTATACACAGCAGCAGAAAGCACAATAACTGTGTAGTGTCAATTATTCATTCGTGACTATTTGTCAACAGTAAAATGTTTGGGATAGTCACAATGTTGGGATCAAGTTGAATCACCTTTCTGGTAGGAAAACTAACAATATTTCATAAAACGAGTGTCGTTAGGATGCTAGTGTCGGATCGATTACAACCACCGAAAATATACTCTTAGAAATGCTTAGGCAAAGGCAGCAATGAAACAAATGTTTTATCAAAAAGCAACCGAGATGAACGAAGGCATATTTGCAGTCTACGGACTCTACCGGTTATTCCATAGAGCAAAAGTATCTGCGATCTAGTTGGCAATGGCTATTATAACTCCATCTGTTAAGAATCAGAAAAATCTGGCCGTATTTTATATTACAGTTGAGTTGACAGATAATATGGGAAAACAAGCAGCGTCACAAATTTAAGTTCAACAATGAGCCCTGATAATCGATTATTCTAATCTACGTGTAAATGGAACCCTGCTGGATGTACGTGCTTGGTTTCTGAAAGACGATCAACCTAAAGAGAATGCGATTTTCTCACGAAAACTCAAAAAGGTACGAAACGTGACAGAATATTGGAAGGGATTAACCAATGGAAATTATAATGTTATGGTCTCGAAGGTAGGCGAGGTTATTTAAGAAGTGATATGACTAAAATGGTTTTGTGCTTATCGCGTAGTGAGGGTCACTATTTGGTTCTGAAGTCCGATTGGATGTCTGCATGTTTCCTTTAATGTTGTTGTGAACGTTATCAACTCAAATGCACTTCAAAATTATTTTTTTTACAACAGTTTTGTGGGGAAAATAGTCTTAGTTTTACGTACGAAACTTCGATGGCTAACAGAATAAAACTGTTTTTTACATTTTGTGACAATACTGTCTTAATTCTAAGTGACAGTCCGGTTGGAGAACAGAATAGTGTTGCTATGCGTGACATATTCTGTCTAGTAGATATACAGCCAGTTACAGAGATAAAATGGTTGTTTGATTCCTAGAAAGAAGTAAACACCAATTTCCTTGGCAGACCAATGTTATTTTGAAGTAGACTTGAATATCACTAATCACTGTAATTTCCAACTTATTGCTGTATTGCAAGACGATGAACTACATATGTGTCTCTAATTTTGATTCATTTGTGCAGTGATATGCGATCGCGGTTAAGGTACCAGTAGATATGGTCGAAATTCCAGGTTCGATGATCCATCCGTTTGGGTGAGGACTGTAATTGTTCAGTTTGGATTTAGAACAGTCAGACGGAAATTCTGATTCAACAGTGACCTTATAAGTAGTTCCATAACCTGTCGAGTTGCTAACCTCAGTTCTTCTACGACTGCATAGCACATTAACCGTACCCTACACACCTCACGCAGTATTTGGACACAATGCATATCTAGAGCGAGTGATAAAACTGTTGGCCAATCATCATTCAGTACCGTCGAAAACCCTTATTAACAGTTAGCTGGTCTGTGGAAGTTATTGCTAAACTGAATTCACTGGTGGTTCAGAAGGACGAACTAAAGTTTACACGATGGCTGTATTTTTTTGGGGTACTCAAATAATCCCACCACAAAAGGTGCGACAACAATTGCTCGAAAAATTGCACGGTGCTCATCAGGGAGTAAAGAGAATGAAGACCTTCGCGAGAGGCTATTGATGGTGGCCCAATATTGATTTGGATATCAAGTGATTTTTGAACCCATGTGAGGTACACCAGGGATACCAACGTAATAATCTTCTCAGATCAATACATCCTTGGCGTTGGCCGGAGATACTATGGCAGTAACTACACGTGGGTTACGTTGCTCTGATTAATGATCTGATATATGTGCTTATAAGCGATGCCCACTCCAAGTAGATCGATGTTTATCCCGTTGCACATTTTGGCTCGCAGTCTACGGTGACCAAAACTCGATCTTCGTTTGCGACAGCTGGATTACCTAAAATAATGTGTGCTGACAATGCAGCTGCTTTCATTAGTGAAGAGTTCCAATAACTTTTGCGTAACAATGATGTATGCTTAGTGCAGTTTGCACCAAACCACTATGCGTCATTCTGGCTAAACGTGCAGTTCATGCTGTCAAATAAGGCCTTCTCAACCAGACCTCTGGAATGATACAAACCAACCTAGATAGGGTTCCATTCGTATGTCGAACAATTCCAACTGAGTTGACAGGAAAATCCCCTACGAAACCCATGTTTGACAGGAAGTCGTGAACAAGCTTAAGTGTACTTCTCCCCCACTCTTCGGAGATGGGCATTGTAGCGACAATGGAAAAACACCGGAAAGAAGGCTGAAGTACAGTCCGGCAAGAGGTGATGTGGTCCATGCATGAACATGACATTGGCAACCGTGGCGCCCCGAGATTATTGTTATGCGCACATGAATGTTCGTGTTCGAGGTAGTGTTGTAGCATGCACTCCTTTAGTCAACTCCCTGAATCAACCACTTTTGTGCCACTCGCGTTCTTGGCTCACGTCACTAGTTCCAACGTGTTGCTCTAAGTTTTCAGTCTACAATGTTGGGTGAGTAACCTAGTTTGTTGAGATTCGCCAACTTAACTGGTTTTTATACCAATATCTTATTAATTTACATATATCTCATATACGCACGGACTCAGAGTTGTTCACACGGTGAGTAAACGAGTAAAACGTATGCATATCATCTTCACTGATAGCACCACTAAGAAGACTTTTGTGCAAACATAAACATAGAAAGTGACGATGCTGTATGTCGGTGGGTGTCATGAGAATGAATAATTTCCGCAACGGTTCCATCTGTTCACACCGTGAATGGTCTAGCTAACTGCCTGCATATATGTAATACTCGGAATTAGGGACTTAGAATAGCCTTAGTACTTGTACTCGGACTGAAACCTCACACGCAAGTAGTAAGAAGAAGACCTCGTACTGGTTGCAGTAAGTAGTTCGTACTCATGAGACAAGAAGCCGAATTTGTGGATGTACAACAGTATTAAAGAAATCATAGTCACCCATTGGCTGATCATATGGACACATACAAAGTCACGAACTGAACGTTAATTGGTGCAGTACGGAACAACGAAATAAGCGAATAACAGAAGGCGTAACATTGAGACTGTTCGTCCAATCCTGATGTAGTATCTTCAACGCGACGTTTGGATTGGTCCCTTTTTAGAACTCTTATTGTGTCGGGGTTTGGATAAGCAGTGAATCGGGTTTTTTTTTACCACAATATACCACAGTAGTGTGCGATGACTGACAAGCGTAGCCGCAACATGTGCAAGCAGTTAATCTGTGTATTTATCTTTTGCAGACAATTACCTGAGTGCCAGAAAAAGGTCGGATTACGTTAACACCACAATAGCCCGACAGTGCCCATTCACAAACTTATCAGTATATCTGGAAGCAAAAGTCTCAGGCAACTGATATCCTCTTCTAAACCAGCTTTGTTAAGCGAGATTGATGATAATATGAATCAGTATTCACTCCCTGATAAGTGTGACATCAGCAAAAGATAGATTTTTAACTTGCTTCGCAATAAATAGAACATTCTCGATGTTGAGGTGGAGCGTGACTTCCCCTATTTGGGAAATAATCGACAAACGACCCCCCGTGAACGTTACCACTGACAGCTTAGTTTCGTTATTGTTTGATTGTGCTAGACTTGTTTTGCAAGAAAAGCGGCTTTAACATGCTGTCCAGTTTTGGATCCAAGGCCATGAGGCAACACAGATTCAAAGATCGACAATATTTGTACGAAATTTCACAGGTGCGTGATGAAAGATTGATCTTATAAATGTAACAAAATGATCGTTCGTGTACTCTTCTGAGAAACTTTTAACCCTGAAGAAATCCACATCATCTATCGCGCTACTCATGACAGAACTCTAAGACTCTGTGTAAAGAAATGTAAACGTAGAACATTGAACAAACAACGATTGCCAATAGTTATGCGCTGTAGCCAGTTGGGAGTGTTTCAAAATCTCGGCATTATAAATAAGCAGCGGTCTTCTGGCTGTTTCAAGGATTATGTGAAACCTCTGGGGATACTGCACTTCAGAATAGGATGCTGGAAGACCTCAAGATTATTCGGAACATGGCTAACAGCAGACAATAACCGAATGTATCTTGATGAACGAGGTGTCGTTCAACTTTTTATCAATGTAGATTGCCATCCAGAAGACGTGGAATACACTGACATCAACATGATCGCTTCAGTTTTGTCACTATGCCCAGAGTATTCATAAAGTCAAGGTTGCAAACAGCTGTCTTCGGTAATTCTCATCAGGCATATACAATTACAAGCGATTAATTGGACTTATATATAAAACAGGAATATGCTTGTACGAACATGTTGGCTTCTGTTTTAAATGTATGCCCAGAGTATTCTTAAAGTCAAGGTTGCAAACAGCTGTCTTCGGTAATTCTCATCAGGCATATACAATTACAAGCGATTAATTAGACATATATAAAACAGGAATATAGTTATACGCAACGTTAATAGAAACTGGGGATGACTGTCTACCCGGGTGGTGGCGGGTTTGTTTGTGTGGGTGTGCGTGTGTTGTGTTTACATGAATCATGTGCCCGGTGTGTGTTAACGTGTTAATCGGGTTACTGGGACATGGGATTTCAGACGGTTTATACGCGGTTGGCCATGGGAGGTGTAGGGCCTGTGCGATTTTCTTTTGGGCGCACAGATGGGGGTTGCAGAGTATGATAGCGATTGCCTCTGCCGTAGACAACAGTCTCAACCTGACAACCCGGGAATGAACGTGGGGCACTTTGTAAATAATTTCGAACGCTCTGTCGGGCGTGATTTGGTGACCTGTGTCGATCAGATGCGATCCGATGGCACTTGAGATTGGTTTCGTTATGCCGTTCCGTAGCCATTTGGGAAGTTGCACACGGATCCTGTTTGATAGTCGCCGAGTAGTTTTCCCAGCGTTGCGTATAATCATATTCCTGTTTTATGTATAAGTCCAATTAATCGCTTGTAATTGTATATGCCTGATGAGAATTACCGAAAACAGCTGGTTTTGCAACCTTGACTTTTATCAACATGATCGTCCATCACCGGATCATTGTTGCAAGATTTTAGTCCGGCCACCAAGGTACCATCGTGTTTTAAAACCTCGAAAAAATACACTGGTTCGTCCACGGTACAGTGATAAACTTGATAGAAATCGAAATATCCTTTTCCTAATAAAAGAAACTGAATATCTTGGTCACGAGACTGTCCCAGCTAATTTGTTCCCAATAAAAACCAAAAGACGGGTGCAGAAAACAACGTTGTCGCGCTCAAGGATAAAATTACAGGACACTTACATGGCGCACAGCGATCTGCGTACATTCTCGAATCAGAAAATCGAAGGACAGTTATCAAAAATAGTACTTAAGGTCACTAAACCACCAATGAGGATAACGGAATAAAGGTCGAACAGGTGAAAAAAATGGCGAAGGTTACCTCTCGACTGTCCAAGAGATTTCCGCTCATTCTGATTGGGTAAAATCGTTTTATCGAAGAAGAAGAAGAAGAAGAAGAAGAAGGCGGTTTTCGATAAAAAGATGAATTTCTCAACAGATCCAAATCTTCCAATCCATATATTATAAGCACCTTCTCAGACGCATACTGTTGAGCAATACAGGTTGTGAATGTAGTCAAATCATCCATGGTTTCGCAATGCACTGTAAATTTTGGAGGTCCTGTCTGAGGCGAACTAATTGATGAAAATCGCGGGGATATGATATCTATCTGACCTATTCAAGAGCATGTTTCGAAGCAAACAATGTCAGTACATTAGAAGAACTCGTGAACATCAGCAAAGGAATACTTGTTAATGAAGAGTTAGCAGAGGACTGAGACGCGAGCTCAGAAGCTCAGAAGCTCGAGATGAAGTGAAACAAAAAGAAGAGTATTATTCAGTTGCGTTCAAACCAGCAGTACAAAGTAAGCAAGCCTCCAGCAAAGTGAACCTTTCAGATGTGCTATCGTATGCACAATCGTAAATCTTACAAATAAAAATGGGAAGGCCAACCATCCGGAGAACAATACGTAAGCCAAAACAAAGGACAGTCTTTGTGCTCAATCTACACGTTAAAAAAACTAAATCGCTTGTACTTTGTTGAAATAGATAAGGCTGTGTGTTACAGTTTGCGGGCGAAGTTATCTTCAGTGCCTGTGCAGTTTAAGATAATAACCCAAAACAAAGGGGTACTTCAGTTCTTGCACAATTGACAACTGGCAATCTATCTCACAGGGCTACTTTAGTTGAAACCGAGAGGCGGTGCTGTTACGGTGGTTGGACAATATCAGTTGATCAGTTGGCAGTGATTATTTTTCCAACGCAAGTGAATAAAGAGGTTTCCTTGCTAGATTTCCTATGCCTTAGAAAGTACTTTGTATCAGTGATACTTTGGCATAGGAATGTACGTTTTGTATGAGTTTGCGGCAGTTTAGAGTGTTAATGACGCCCCTCGATCGGTTGCATTGTCGTGTATCTCATCTTCACGACTGCAGCCTCATATCTGATCTCGCATGTCACCTGGCGGGAAACACCCTGTGGTTTTAAAACCGGAAACATTACTTTAAATTGTAGAATATTTATTGATATCTAACTGTTCAGAAGAGATCTGGACTTCGGCTGGATTCGAACCAGCGACAGAAACACCACACCGAAGTACGGCAAGCTGAGCTACGAAACCACGCCAGAAGCTCTGTGAAACTACTTATCAGTAATTCAATGTCAATGCTCATCGGTGACGTTGGTGGATTCCAGCGTGAACTGATGGAGAAATCCCGCTTGGGCAGTCATTCGGCTGGATCATTTGGTAGATTCCATATGACACAGTTGGCTGGGTGGGTAACTAGGTCCAGGTGTGAAATTTCTGAGCTTTCTGCGTGGCTTCGTAGCTCAGCTGGTAGAGCGCTTGCCGCGTTTGGGCATGGTGTTTCTGTCGCTGGTTCGAATCCAGCCGAAGTCCAAATATTTCGCAAATAGATTTCTGTTAACTTATCAAATCTGCCAAACTACTTATCAGTAATCTAATTATTCGTTGGAATATTTTAATGGGACTAGAACTCCGGCCCCGTTTTTCATGAGGCAACCGTGTTTATCACTGCGCGACTGACGTCACAATAGGCACAACCGAATTATCATATGTAAACACTCAACCACTTTCGCTTGTGATTATTGATCAGGTTGCCCGATCGCCTCGAGAGGAGACACAGTTACTGTCTGTTAACTCCAATCGATAACCCCATCGACTGGGACTTCTATGCAAGTTGAAATCACAGAAATCATTGACTTGTTGATCAGTATTTGCTTACTGATGAGTGGTAAACACGGTTGCCTCATAAAAGCATGGCTGGGATTCTGGTCCCGCAATTGACAAGGGTATGCACTACTGACGAGCTCTGCTGAGAGCGAAGCTCGAGTCGAGTGCTTGTTTTCGAGAGGAGCTGACTTGAAAGTGTATGGGAATGCGACGGTTGCGATCAATTGTGGGTGATGTTAAATCTTTATGAAAACCAAAATCCCCTACTACTCAAAAGTTTTTCAGTCTAAAGATAAATTCATTAAATAGTTGTGTCTGTAGGCATGGTAACCGTAGACCAGACAACCACTCGGTCAGGTAGCAAATGATAAACAATGGCTGCAGTGGGCAAACTCAATTCGAGTGAACATAAAAACAATTTGATTCTGATCTGAACGGCATGTATGTGGGTCTCTTACGTTGGTATTTCTTGATCATCTCAATCTATATGAAAACCAAAATCCCCTACTACTAATCAATAAGCTATTGTATTGGTATCATGTGTTCAGATATATTCGCAGATCACTTGAGAAAAGATGTACGTACACCTGGCTAACCTAAATGACATGCCATTTTTTTCATGTGTTGGCACTGTATAGGCGGGAAAGAAGCTTAGCATGTTCAGCCACGAAGAGATCCTTGCCATATTCTGCTCCACAATACTTCTCTAAAATAATACGACCATCTCTGTGAATAATCCAGGACTATATAAGTATAGGGTCGAAAAATCTCCTTTTCGAATTCACACATCAAACGGTATACTGATGAAGAAAGTGGTTGTTCGATTGGCAAAATTGTTTTCAACGTTCAGTCCGATTGCTGAGGTCAAGCCGTCACGACCCACGAAATGACTCACCTAACACCCAATCGCAGTCTGCGCCATCCATGTAAGCCGTGCTCAGCAAGGTCAAAGCATGTCTGGATTTAGATGCCCTTTTAGCTTGCCCATTAGTGGTTGTGGCCAAACGCGCGCAGCTTTGAATCTGGATAGCATGTTGCGTGCACAAAGCAGTGAAAGCTGGGTAGTCCGTGTGGCAAATCGCGGTTGCACGTGCGTAGGTGACAGACATGGGGGCATAGTTGGTCCAAACGTCAAGATACCTGGATCGAATTCCCATGTTAATTTAGTGTGGTCGCGATGTTAGGCCAGGTTGCTGAAACCCTACCATGCCCACACAGAGTACAGGTGGAAGGATAAACGGCATGTGTCCCATGAACGTACCCGTCCTCCGCGCTTGCGGTTTGTTCAAGTCAAACACTGTCATGGGGTCCTTGGAAATGCCGTGCTTCCCAAAACGTGGTAACCACGACCGCACAATTATTTTGGGAGGCTTCAGTTTCTTTTTTTAATCCAATCCCGCCTCTGTATTGCACACGTTCGCAAGAAGTGGGTGCGTTTTGCCATTGTTGCCACTGAGCACGATCAAAAGGTCACTGAAAGGTGGCTTGCCTAGATGCTGTAGGGTTGGATCACTTGCTAGGTACACGACGAGTCGAGTAAACCAACCTGACTGAACTTTTAAGTCTACACTGGTGACTGATCGTTTCACCCGCGTTTGTAAATTTGAACGTGAATTCCAGAACGGGTGCAGCTGGCACTATGAGCACAACCCATTTTGTATTTCCTACGGACATTTCATCTAACTAAAATCCATTTCATTGCACCACGACAGAACTTCCAAACATTGTGGCTTCACAGTAAGAAGAGTTACAGGAGAAATAGTTTACTGTCATAACCCAACAGATGCATCGCGAGAAGACGAGAAATTCAAGGTCAACCTGAAACAGAAACTGTCACAAATAGCATAATCACTGTTGCTGCATGGAGAGAGGAGAACACGGCCTTAAGTCGGAATCAGCCGACAGCGACCTACTGAATGGTCACAATTGTGCAGAAAAAATTCCTATACATATAATCAATTAAAGGTGGACGATATTTCGAGAGGAATATTAAAAATATATGGGTGTGATTCTTATAGACATGAAGTAAAGTAACATCAGGGCCGCCGATCGAATGCCGATCGCATTGCGATTAAATCAACTGAAGTTTTCATAATAAAGAATATTCCACGTGGTCTATCGATCCAAGTCTTTAACATCACCATTGAATCAACAACAAATTCCGTAGCATCTCTACTCATAATGTTCAAACAACACTAGGTGGAATTCAAACCGAACAATCGAAAACATCTAACTAATCAATTCTCTTACAGTCCCGAACATTTCAAAAATTTGGACCGTATTCATAATCATTATGTATGCGGTTCAGCAAGCCAGCTATTGCTTGTGCGGCCTATCCAACTGATCCGCAAATGCCTCACAACTCCCGACGTACATTATTGGCCCAGTGCGAATGTGGACTGATTGTGGTCACCCCGACAAAAATGTGAAACACTGTCACTATTTCAAACGATTGAATCTCCTCATATGTTTGAATAGTAGACCATGTGACGTTCGTCAGAGTGACATTTCACACATTCTAATCGCACGCGAACGTGTACGTAATTTTTGTCGAATGAACCGTGATCAACAGAGCGGAAGTCACGGATTAGCGGATTAGACAGACGGAGAGGATGAATACCAGAAACAACACAAAGTCAAAACATGTTGTTTGTAAACGTCAGGCGTGAAATGTAGATTACGGTGTTCACTACAGTAGACGTACAATCACACCAACTAACAAGTGTGAATGAGCTCATGAGTAGGCGTCCAGTTTCAGATTATACTACTGACCTACAAATTCCCCCATTGTTTATCAACCTTGTCCACTCTATCACCACATTTGCACACACTCTTCACTCACGCGCAAGTGATCAACTGCCTCTCAACGACACGGTTTTAAGTAGGATCGTCCCACCTAGTCTTGATTGACTCAAATATAGTGGTTCTTCTACCACGGCCTGAGAATATCTGATATTAGCAGACTGTTCTGGCAAAGACCGCAACTTTGCATTTTATGGTACTGTTGGTCAGTTGACTGTGTTCTTCAAAATGCTGCACCAGTTCTGGTATACTGCCACCCACCCGTTGTTTTGCTGTCCAGGCCTTTGAGCCAAAGGCTTTGGTTGAGAACCCTAATCGTTCTCCTGTCTAGGTCTGGGTATCCTGGTAGTACCTCAGTCCACATACAACCACGAATAATCATAACACCAGTAATTCCATACTGCAACGGCCGTCTCGCAGTATAAATCGGGTCGCCTTATCTGCTGCATACATCGGGATGGACAAGCGAAAACATGTTACTACTACCCCTCCCCCACTGTCCTATCAAATTTAGTTCCCAGGCCCTTCCCGACCTCCATTTCTGATAGTAACTCCACATGTCCCAGAACAAATGTAGCTAACCATGGTAACACTGAGCCGGTAAGTCCCGTCTGTTGCCATTTAGCTTTAGACCTCCTTCCTCCCTTGCTTAGATCTAGAATGAGAATTAATATAAGTGTCTTCAACGTTCGCACGCCAAAATAGATAGGTTGACAGGCCGCTCTCGCGCGAACGTTAGACCTGTTCAATGTTGACGTTTGCTGCATTTCGGAGACTAGAATCCAGGACAGTAGTCAACGTATGGAACTGACAACACGCACATTGTCTACTCCATATTGGTTATACACTTCGGGTGACTCCACAGCCGCTGTTACAGGTCAGGCTGGAGTGGATATAGTCCTTTGCTGGACGGCCGCAGCCGCATCGATAGATTGGATTCCTGTTAACGGTAGACTTTGTGCTGTCCGCTTTGCAGGTTCCGTTAAGGCCAGCTCTAGACGTAAGGCTTTCAGGAATTTATTTATTGTGTCTGCTTACGCTCCTACTGACTGTAGTGACGTCGGTGTCAAGGACGCATTTTACTCGGACCTGGTCGCTCGCCTTCGGTCGACACGTGGATCTGATATGGTGGTTCTGACCAGAGATATGAATGCCCAGGTGGTCGCCTTGGTGAGGCCGAATCTCGTTTAGTTGGTAGGTTTGGGATAGGGTCACATCGGTCAGATAATGGCGAGCGATTGTTGCAGCAGTGCGCTGGGCATAAGTTACATTTGGTCAGCACTAGTTTTAGGCATCGTTCACGTCATTGCTATACTTAGCACCCGCCTGCTCCGAATCAGGCCTGGTATCACATAGACCACATAGCCGTTAGTTATAGGTGGTGGGGTTCCATTCAAGACTGTCGTTCTTATTGGAGCACATGCTTGGATTCAGATCGTGCGTTGGAAAGTTGTCTTACTTTTGCTGGGTAACGACCCCGTAGACAACAACGATTAGCTTTTGATAAACTGGCTTTACCGATGGTTAGAGAGCTGCCTTAGTGGTAGTCACTCTGAAGATCCTAATAACTGCTGGAGTCAAATCGTACAGGCCATTCAGAAAGCAAGTACTGTAGCATGCGGTATAAGGATACATGGGCTAAACAAACATTGGATCTCGGAGAAATCCATGGAGTTGTTAGAAACCAGACGGAAGGTTCTTCCTGGCAGTTCACATAAGAAGTCTAAAGAGATATCCGTAGGAAACTGAAACACAGTCTAAATGGAGACCGCTTGTGCTTCAGGGAACACCGGCAAACTCTTTAAACTGATCCGTGCCACTGGTCCCAAGCGACCGTCTGTCAGTGAAGCTATCAGCGAGACAGATGGCACACTAATCTGTAATAAGTCCAGAAGCTTAGAGCGTTGGGCGTAACATTTTGAGGGTCAATTTCGCTGGCCTCCTGCTTCTATTGTGTTGCCGCCACAAACTTGTGATGCAACACCCTGGTCGGCAGATTTGGAACCACCCACCGAGACTTAGGTTCGCAATTGCATCTCGGCCCTCAATCATAATAGGGCTGCTGGTCCAGATGATCTCGTGCTGGCACTATTCAAAGAAGGTGGAAATGCGTTATTAGAGGCCTTGACTCGGTTGTTTCAGTTTGGGTGGACGACGGAGACTTCCCTCGATAATAGATCCCATATTCAGGGTAGGTATCAGGGGCTATTGCGAAAACCAGAGGGGAATCAATTTGACCTTAGTCATTTCAAGGGTTCTGGCATCCATTATACTTTGTCGACTAACTGCAGTTAGGGAGTTAAACACTAGAGAAGAACAGGGAGGGTTCCCCCTTGGTGGGATTGTATACATCACATTTTACCATTCGTCAAATTCTAGAGCAGCGTCATATACACTACCGGCCAACAATCGCCGTATTTCTCGACTATAAAGATGCGTTTGATTTGGTGGGTTGATCTACAGTTTTAGAGTCGCTTAAACGCGAGGGTGTACCGACCTAGTGTGTGAACATACTGTTTGCGCTTTATTCCCATACTTCGGCTTAGGTTAGGGTTTACGGCGAGCTATCTGACAGTTTCAGCACCATGAGCGGCGTACGTCAAGGCTGTCTCACTTCACCATTTTTGTTGAATTTCGTCATGGACGAAATAATGGAAGACTGACTGCGGCACTCAAATGATGCAGGCATGGACCTCCTACTTGGTGGAAGGCTGACTGATGTTGCTTATGCTGATGACAGTGTTGCTGTTTGACAACTTTCAAGCGGCACAAATAACGCTAAACGCCATTTCGCGTTCTGCTAAGTACTTCGGAATGCGTCTTGCAGCCTCGAAATGCAAAGTGCCTCTGCAAGATTGCTGTGATTACGTAGATTTGATGTTAGATAATGAAGTCAAGGGGGTTGTCGACCGGTTTGTATACCTAGGAAGCTGCATCAGCGGTGGCGCTAGAGGTGTAGGGAACGAAATAGAGGCGCGTATTTCCAAGGCTAGAGCGGTGTTTACTAATCTGAGGCACTTATGGCGACAGAAAGGTCTTTCTGAAGCTTAAGGGTCGCGTATGTCAGACAACAGTGAGGGCTGTATTACTTTGCGGCGGTAAAACCAGGCCGCTCAGAATAAAGTACGCGAACCGTCTTCATGTATTCGACCACCGATGTCTGTGTTCGATCGCTCGTAGTGGGTGGCATCAGGGAGTAAAAAACGAGGAGTTTAGGATGCGGGTATTTGGCAGTGATTGTCGAACGAGTTCTTTTGTTCAGTCATTACATTTGCACAGACTTAGGTGGTTAGGTCATGTACTAAGGATGCCAGTTGGTCGTCTGCCACACCGAGCACTGTCTGCCGACGCTGAGGTCGATTGGCGCAAGGTGCGAGGTGGACAGAT
>JTDE01002602.1:43472-95804 GCA_014338405.1 Paragonimus skrjabini miyazakii
GTGTTCAATCGCTCGCAAACAACGAGGAGGTTAAGAAGCGGGTGTTTGGCACTGATTGTTAAACGAGTTCTTTTATTCAGTCATTACATTTGCACAGACTTAGGTGGTTAGGTCATGTACTAAGGATGCCAGCTAGTCGTCTGCCACACCGAGCACTGTTTGCCGACGCTGAGGTCGATTGGCGCAAGGTGCGAGGTGGACAGATGATGACCTGGCGTAGACAGATGAAATCGTTCACGAAGGGGATCGTCTTCCGGGCTAGAGCCCTCGCGACTCACGGGGTCGGTGGTTTGAGACGTTAGGTGAAATGGCGACCGATCGCGTTCAGTGATGTGAATGTTGTCTTTGTTTGGCCGAGTTGTCTTTGAAGTAAGTCTACCTAATGACGCGGGACAGTGACAGTCGTAAAGAAGCTAGCTGTCTTGCTGATGATGCCTTACTTTCAATTACAGCTCGGTTGTTTGTTTGCAAGATGTAGGCGCATTGATGCTGAATGTTCGAGTATAGATGTAGCCGTTTTTAGTAAGTAGGTCCCTTCTACTTTCATTCTTTTTCTTCTGTTTTCCTGTACAGGATTTTGCTTTTTTTCTTTGTGGTTGTGTGGCAGTTAAGCATCAGTGTGAACTACTGATGTATTGCGTATATGATGAGGATGAAGATGGGTCATTTGCGATCGAGTTACTAGATGACCAAGTAGATCATTCGAACGACGCGGGCTATCATAGAACTTCATTGCACGTGAAAACAACCGACAAGTGAGTGGATTTGAGAGGTAAATAGTATACAGGAATGATAAACAGATGAGAAGTAATTACGAAATTTTAAAACAAATGGTAAACGATAGGACGAGATCTATGAACAGTTGAACAGTTGTAGTCGGGTTCGTGGTTGAGGATTTCGGACAAACAAAACCGAACTTCGTGGTTCAAACCAGCAACCTGAGAGACAACCACTGAGGCCTCTGACAAATAATAAACTGCCCACTGGGCATACGTCGGTAAAAGCGTCCATTTCTATGGAGTGATTATTCGAGAAGGCATCGGAATTGTGGACGAAGGATTCATCCAGGTATATTAACATACCGTGTATTGCAGGGACAAATTTTCGTTCATATAGCATATCCCTAGTTCACTTTTAGTACACCTGAACGGTATCCATTTAATGCTTCCGAATCGGTAGTCTATCGCTCTGACTTGGTCTGTCGTCGATTAGTCGGAAATGAGCAGCCTCGTCTGACCGATTATCATCATTCCTAACAGAATTCGATGACCCAGCAAACCAACATTATTTAAACGGGTGACTTCAATTGGTGAGACATTTTACGATTGAATCGAAATAGTATTTATTTTGACTGAGATGGTTAACACCGTCAACACAAAAATTACTTGGTTTCCGGGGTCGCTGACTAAAACAGTGTTCACTACTTTTAGAAATTACCTTCGCAGAATTTAGGTTTCACTTACATTAGTTTAGGTTGGTTTTCTACAGTCTCGTTTGAGTAATAAAACCGAGGCTATGTTCAATAGTATATTTGATATTTGACGGATTTCTCACTTAGTGTTTTGTACTCAGTCAGCCTGGTTGGGTATCGTGTGCGTTGCCATAGCGACGTTATTTTCAAACCTCATTATTCTATTTTGTATAGAAGTGTCATGCCAACTCCTTCTTCGGCATCCCGTTTGCGATCGTTCAAGGTCCCATCCACCTTTGACAGGCTTTCTACGACATCATGAGCTCACCATAATTTGTATACGTTATCCATAAACAGAAATTATTGAGGGACAGTAAGCAAGTGAGACTAAATCACCAACAGGTCCACGAACATTATATATATGTTTATATTTCCTGGGCAGTATGATTATCCTAGCCAGGGGTAACACGGATGTAGACTGAATATTTGATATAGCTGTCCTACTGCAACCGAACATTAGGAACACAGATAGTGATTATTCATGTAGATGCCATATCGTACCGGAAAGAAACATATTTTTTTCAGTGTAGCCTAGTAGTCACCTATTGATTGTTTCCGCTTGTTAGTATAACCTCAAAGACAAACCGTTAATCCGATTGCTAAAGCAAACCATTTAGACCAATCACATTAACAGCTCCGATATTTGGCTAATGGGGACGATGCACTTAAATGTGTAGCATGTGTACTGACCCAGATAATTTAAAAGTGAGGTCAACGAAACCTTGATGCCATCTACGTGAGTTTGAATGACATATTCAACTGGACTTCCACGGCACCTGAGCGAGCATGAATGATGGAATCAGATTTGACCTGCGCGACAAACAGTGCAAGTGCCTAGGTTGAACAGACAGGAATAGGGCAATCAACCAACAGAGGACCCATCTGTACAAACCACTAGCTGATCTCTTTAAATTAGCTTGGAGTTACCTTCTCGCTACTAAATTTTTGCTCTTTGTTCGTTTTAGCAACAATACAGAGTATAAATACAAATTATCACTAATTTCCCCTCACTTGTTCGCAGCGAGCATGCTGGCGAAGAGTCCGTTCAGTTTTTGTTATGCATCCGTTTATCATCCCTGTATACTATTTACCTCTCAAATCCACTCACTTGTCTGTCGTTCTCACATATAATGAAGTTCCATGATAGCCCGCGTCTTTCGAATGATCTACTTGGTCATCTAGTAACTCGATCGCAAATAACCGAACGTGAAGACCGTTCACGCTAGACACAATAAGTTTAGAGTTCGAGTACAGCATTTTCAAGAACACAGTCAACTGACCAACAGTACCATAAAATGCAAAGTTGCGGTCTTTGCCAGAACAGTCTGCTAATATCAGATATTCTCAGGCCGTGGTAGAAGAACCACTATATTTGAGTCAATCAAGACTAGGTGGGACGATCCTACTTAAAACCGTGTCGTTGAGAGGCAGTTGATCACTTGCGCGTGAGTGAAGAGTGTGTGCAAATGTGGTGATAGAGTGGACAAGGTTGATAAACAATGGGGGAATTTGTAGGTCAGTAGTATAATCTGAAACTGGACGCCTACTCATGAGCTCATTCACACTTGTTAGTTGGTGTGATTGTACGTCTACTGTAGTGAACACCGTAATCTACATTTCACGCCTGACGTTTACAAACAACATGTTTTGACTTTGTGTTGTTTCTGGTATTCATCCTCTCCGTCTGTCTAATCCGCTAATCCGTGACTTCCGCTCTGTTGATCACGGTTCATTCGACAAAAATTACGTACACGTTCGCGTGCGATTAGAATGTGTGAAATGTCACTCTGACGAACGTCACATGGTCTACTATTCAAACATATGAGGAGATTCAATCGTTTGAAATAGTGACAGTGTTTCACATTTTTGTCGGGGTGACCACAATCAGTCCACATCCGCACTGGGCCAATAATGTACGTCGGGAGTTGTGAGGCATTTGCGGATCAGTTGGATAGGCCGCACAAGCAATAGCTGGCTTGCTGAACCGCATACATAATGATTATGAATACGGTCCAAATTTTTGAAATGTTCGGGACTGTAAGAGAATTGATTAGTTAGATGTTTTCGATTGTTCGGTTTGAATTCCACCTAGTGTTGTTTGAACATTATGAGTAGAGATGCTACGGAATTTGTTGTTGATTCAATGGTGATGTTAAAGACTTGGATCGATAGACCACGTGGAATATTCTTTATTATGAAAACTTCAATTTAGTGGCAATACGATAATCGATAAAGCGGTAGCTGTTGCTTTGCAAAATATATTTGAGCTCGTTCATTTCTCTAAAGATTTAATCAGTTGAACACTGGACAAATTACTCTACTCACCAGGCCGTTTTTCTCATTACATTAGGTCTTTGTATACTATGGTTTTACCGTCTAAACAAGACGAGGTGATACGGTGGTATAGATATCCATCCTCAATTTATGCTCGCAAATAACGTTCACAATGCATCACTTGAAGAGCTGAGTACATCGTCAGTGTTTTTCAGTTTAAGAAACTGACAGATGTGAAATGAATTCACAAGCATCACTTTAAATCCTCCGCTCTGTTTAACACGATACCTTTGTAGACGTAGAAAAGTTCTGTTTGGACAATCAGGCAGAAAGCTTAAAAGTATTCACTCCACGCCAACGCAGTCACCATGGAACGTGAACTGGAGTTAACCGGCTCTATCATTCCATGTGTGTTGGCTCCTCAAGGTATGGTAACAAAATACAGCACGTAGACGGATTCTTGACCTAGGTAGCTCACCCTGTTCATATTTCGGTGATGGTTACCTGTTTGACATGATCCGATTAGTTGAAATTTGTGTCCTCATTGTTTCCAAAGAAGTCTGAGTCTGTTGACACCTTGTGCGTTCTGGGAGTTAAAAACTAACGCCAGCGGTCACTTGATGTTGCAACATGAGTTACAATCATCTTGTCATTAGAAGAATTCAATGTACATTGTGAGTATACTTAGCTAACTGACAAAGACCTGCTTTCTACCTCATCTCTTCAAAGGGTTTGTTTTGTGTTGCTCGTCTAATGCACAGCCAGGATGAACTCAGAATATATGTCAATACGTTGTTGGCGCCGCGATAGACCTTCTCCTGAGTGCATGACAAACTGGTATATTCACAGGAAAAATGGAATTTGAACAACTGTGTGTGATTAATTAAACGTTCATTCGTCATTCCATCGTTACTTACTACGACATTCTACTGTTCTTCCCAGTCGATATTGATTTAAAAAGTGTAAACGAAGCGTTGAACCGAGCGTACAAATCCATTCACTTCCATTGTTGAAATGAAGGCAAACGAGTCCGTTTACTTCCGTGGTGTGAAAATGTGGTAAGCTTACGAAAATCTTTGCTTAATGGATGTACTGGAAGGTGAAAGAACGGTTTACTGGCAGACGCACATTCAGAATCGATTTTAAAGGCAAAGTTCTTTCATATTAACAGTTAGTGTTTATACTTGTTTCACTTATTCTCTGTTGTGCGGTGACATATACTGATTGAATCACACCTGTCTAATCGAATTCATGGACACCGTCTAGTTTCGAACCAAAATTGGAGCCACATGTTCACTCACGAGTACAGTCCTGGTGTGAACAACCGTTAACATACATGCGGATGAGGGATGAATTATCTGCAGATTTCTAAACCAAAGTCAATGAGATAGCTAATTTGGACGACGACAACGATGGTCATCAGATTACATGATCTTGAGTTGTACTCACAGCAACAACCGTTTGTTCAGGATCAACAAACTTTTAATCATTTAGTATTTATCTCCACAGAGAGAAGGGTGCTCGCCCCTCCCCCGGTTTCATCGTTATTGCAGTCCCTCAAGTATGCGTACCCGTCGGACCCTAGCCAAACACCCTACTGCATGAACAGTAGATCCTGAAGTTTGTAGATAAAAACTCACTTGCGAGTTAGTTGTGTGGTTTATTTCAGGCTCATTGATGTCCATAGATCAGTGCAAATGTTAAGAATAGTAACTGAAACTGTACAGAAATTCAGTTTGTCTTAAATTTACAGATAACAATATCATTTTGTAACGTAACTTGACATAAGTGGTATGTGTTTTTCTCCAGCTGCCGTTCTCGCAATAGGATGTGTGGTCGAAGTTCAACGGGCACGCATACCCTATGAATTGAAACAACCATGAAAATGATGGTGTGCTTTCGGCGAATCTCCAATACTGAATACATACTACTTATGTCAAATTATCAAATAAAATTGTTACCTATCAAGAGATTGAGACACAGTAAGTTTCAACACAACTCTGGCTTCGACTGGATTCGAACCAGTGACAGAAACAGCATGTCTATACGTGACAAATACTCTACCAGCTGAGCTACGAAGCCAAGCCACGAGCGTGAACTGATCGAGAAATCCTGCTTGGGCAGTCAGTCCGCTGAATCATTTAGTGAATTTCATATGACACAATGGATTAGACGGGTAACCAAGTCCGAATTTGAAATTTTTGAACTCTTGGCGTGGTTTTGTAGCTCAGCTGGTAGTGCGTTTGTCGCGTTTGGACATGCTGTTTCTGTGGCTACTTCGAATCCAGCCGAAGGCCAGATTTTTCGCAATTACCTTACACACACACACTACTTATAAGTAATACCAATGGTAAGTTACCACGGACGCATTTCCGCCACGTTCCGTTTTCTGCAAGTAAATGCAATAGAAATTATTATCGTTGTGAATAGTATTCACAATCCGAATCGATCTGTACGTTTTCCATTTTCGTCTGAGAATGTTCCTTTTGTTTTCAAATTGGCCACATAATTTCTGATCGTGGGAGTGTGTATGCGTGTGAAATAAATTTCCATCGTAATTTGCGCTGTGACTATCTAATTCAAATGACTTAGATCTCGGTATTTCCAGTTCATAAAAATTAATTTCGTGTTTGAGCGAAAGCACCGTAGCGTGATTAATACAATATCGTCGTGTGATTGATGGACACTTAATGAGACCATGTTCGGTTCGCATATTGTAATGCCACCTACCCAGTAGAACAACAAAGGACTGACCAAGTTAACAGATAAAACTGTATAGAAGCATGAATATATACATGTATATATATAATAAGTACATGTGTGTTATGTTAGTACCTTTCGCATGCAAAAGCGTGTAGTTATCTCTCACGGTAGACGAGAGCAAGAATCTAATAAAGACGTCACTTAAACCGTTTGCTTCATTTCAAGGTGAGTCAACAGAAAATAAGATTTAGAAGACTGTGTGCATTACGATCTGTCGTAAACTGTTTTTTTAAATATGCAGATGTTAGTTAAACAGTGCATCGTGATGATAGTACGATTAAAATGTATGAAAATGTGACTGAAAGACAAATTTGTTGGTCAACTATACGAAACATCAAGATAATAACACGGTACAAGTTTGCTTGATGTATAAAAAGATACTCAGATACAATAGGCTGATCGAAAGGTTAATAAAAAGAAATGCGGAGTGTCTATATACGATTCAAGAGAATTTCTGAAATGGGAAACTTTATCCACAGAGGGTCAGTATTCGAAGTAGAAAATCGTCTTGAACAAGAACAACTAAGTTATATCGAAATTGTAAAATAAACACCCCGAGCGATATCTTAGAAGTTGATTAACCTGATAGGTTGAAACCAGAGGGATAAAGATATGGTTTATTCCAGCTGTAGTCAATCTAAGCTGTTTGCTTTCAACTTGTATACAACAAGACGGCTGTTGTCATATGACATTAGATTGTCTGTAGATTATTTAACCTACTCTTCTGAGATAGGAACAGCACCTCGAGACAATCAAATCGATTGGAATTCGATGTATGAGTCCCATACATGGTAAATTACCACCATAGTGAGTTGTGATCTTCCAATCCACGAGGTACTAATTAATAGATTCACATAATCGTCAAGTGACGGGGTGGTTGAAACTTTTCTCACAAAAGGTGAGACTTAGATTTTGAAAGTGTGGTATTTTACACTCCTCCATGAGCCCACCCAAATTTTTCGCTGATGATTATGCTATGGTAGTTTGCAGAGCACCATTATGTTAGTATGTGTAATCCAGATCATAACCCATCGTAGTAGCTAGAGACTATCTGTCAGTTATGTATTCCTGAATAGCTTCCAAATTACTTCACAATGTAGCCGTGACATGTATATATAGATATGCAGTGTAAGAGATTTGATTACATATACATATATACATATATAACCAAATCCATTACACTATATATATAATTAACTCCACTACACTATGGTAGGCCTAGATCAAACAACCGAGGGGAAAGGACGAAATAAGAATTACGATATTAAAGGAAACATGTTTTCACAGCTAACACACCAGTGACCACTTCGACGAGGTCTGTATTCACAAGTAAGTATGGTCCTTAGGGCCCATTCCAACCAGCCTGTAACGCACTAATCAAGCCAATCCCAGTTCATATAATGGACACATGGTTGTGACATAGGCCTAAGCCAGAACGTTTGAAAAGCACCGTACGTGGAAGATGCTGAGGTAGCATTCGCGAAAAATGTTCGACCCACTGAAACCCCATTTTTTATAGCCATACAGAATGACTACGCCTACCGTGACCCTGTAAATTCCATCAGGTCAAGCCAGCACCATATTTGGCCAGCGTTCAAGAATACCATTCGGACTTTGGTTGTTCCGTTATTCATGTCATCAGACAATCCATAAAAGTTGTACAATTACCACCTTCAGAGAAGCGCTAGAATAGATTAATACAGACACCGACCTTTATCAGGCTCAAAGCGGAACGTTCCCCTTTAATGAAAACTCACTCATAGTGCGACCAAATTCTCACACTGTAAATTTTACTCACAAAAAGTATGAATGGTATCCAGATTGACCAGTCATTTTAGGAGAACATGTAGTTCTTCGTTACTTCCGATCGATCAAATTACGATGAAAGCTATTCAGTCCAAAGTGGGCGATTGGCAACAACATGTTTATTAGTAGCCTTTGTGGTTAGAGTGTTCATTTCATTTAATGGGGTGCATCAAAATGTTTAGACAATACATCAGGTACATGATATCCGGCAGTTCAGTGGGTTCTCCGGCAGGACTTCAGAGGTTGTATGCGTGGTATTTGTGGCTTTCTGTTTCGTGCAGTTGTGAACATGTTTCATGTACTATCGTTTGGTGTACTTCATGTCCGTAATTGTTACAATCGACTTTTGGTCTAGAAAAGATGATTGGTTGATTCAGACTTTCTAGTTTCAAATTTTTCTTCGATGATAGTGCCGTTGCTTAGAACTATGTACTCAACGCTTGTAATTCATGCAGGTAGCTATTGTAAAAGGGTGACACACTGACTCCACCTCATATTGTACTGGTTACCCAACTGTGTAGCAAACTGCACGAATCCGAATGGTGAGGTTACGTAAGTGATTCGACTAGGCCGGACGTGCTAATCATTCGTGAAATTTCGGTGAAAGACTGTGTGAACTAGTTAGTACAGACACAACGAAGCACACGGAGTCGCAATACTTCATCCAGGTAATTAAATTTGATAAGTGAATGTCAAACCGATTAGTCCAGTAGTTTATCTGTCTAATTGTAAGATCACCCGAACATTGTATAGAGTACACATGAGAACGACTGTATGCCCGCGGGTTTTCTAAGCACATCATTAGGGCATTCAGTCCGGGTTGACATTGTCATTTGACCCCGAGAATGAACGGTGGAAATGTCCAAAAAACAGACATTTGACTGTACGCCTGTTTTTTGTCTGTCGGAAGAAACCAATACTGACTGTTGAGTAGACTATCTAATTGATGTGCGTAATTGATGGTCTAACGACAGTTTCGAAGAAATTGCGCTCACATGTAAACCTACACTTCATAATCATCGGCAGGTAGTTGTAAACTTCATCTGTTGTCATCAGGGAATTACGTTACTTACAAGGCCATATGAATACGAAGAAAAACGTGGACGCGCGAAAATTCGTTTTCTGGTCATTGAACTGCCTGAAATGAAAGCGCTTTATATGATGGATAAGTGCAGCAACCTTCCATCTGTTCTCCATCATCTTGATGGGTAAGTCCTATGGGAGACACAGGAACATTCGTTGTAGTAAACCAAAGTCAAAACAGAAATCTACAGTTCATCTGAGAAATGGAGGAGCCTAGACACCATTGTCGATTAAGAGCAGTGACTCATGGCTTTCTTGGGTAGCACCGTTTTATACGCTTTGACAACAGTTTGTGATGACGTCCGATGTCATACGGAGATTCAGAGAATAATTTAGGAGACTGTACAGGAGAGTGCACAACATTCCAATAATGTATCGCCCTTATTCGTGATCAGTCCCAGTAAATTTGTTCGCAGCATCACAAAATCAAGGTCATATAACAACAAAAATTGTAGTACGTTGATTTGAGAATAAGTGCCCTAAGTGGTAGATCATATTACTGTTCTGAATGCATCACCGGTAATAATTATTTACTGTGTCACCTTGTTAACTGCATGTTTACCTGTGCCCACGAATGTGTAGTCTACTTGAATATTCCTTTCATTGCAGTTGTTATTCAGACCGACTTAAGAGACTGGTTTATGCGTGTTGAGGAGGGAATGAATATTCCGCAATTACATAATCACTTATTGGACAGATAAAAAGTTGAATAAAATTAGTAATTCACCTTTAGTGTCAATTCATTTTTAATATTGTACAGATCAATAGGAAATCGTGTTAAGTAATGGATAACATATTAACCGTATGAACTGGTACGCGCATATACAGATTTGAAGTGGGAACTAGCTGAACATGTGGACATACATTTAATGAGATCGAGATGAGGAGGATGTGCAAAACCGGATGACATTTTGAGGACAATAGACAATTATGGCTTAAAATATATGAACACAATAAATTCAACGAGATCGTTAGACAAACGTTTAATGATTCCAAGAAGAATTTTTGAATTCCAGATCAGAAATTCGAGAAAAATTAGTAGAGAGCCATATAGTCGAAGGGGAGGAGTACCCATGCATCCACAAACAGAGGATAAGATTACAGGGGGTGGGAAAAGATGTTAGTTGTGAAAAACAAATTGGTTTTCACCATGTAGAACAGCCGAATTTATGACAAATGGAAAAGAAGCTTGACTGATTAAGCGAGTAAACTGAGAACGATTAGAAAAATGCTCACCGAACAACATGATGTGAAGTGATTTGACAGCAAACTTGTTGAGATGAAACATTATCTCCTTATTGATACAGTAGAAAACATTGTTGTAATGAGAGAAACGGAGTCAAATCGTCTTGCAGTTGTTATGTCGGGTTTGACAAAAGTGAGTTGACAAGACGAAACAGTGTGCAATCTGATGTGGAATCGTGTAGTTATTGTGAGACATTAAACGTTGGAGGAGAATTATCTCGGGGGACTTTGACATTACCTGTGTGCAAGTAATGGATCGAGATTTGGATTTACCCTTCTTTGGTGTCTGTGTAGTGCTAGCAATTCTCCTGCAACTAGCATTTCTCATGTGTGATGTACTCTGTAAATATTACCGTGAAAGCCTTAGACATAATGGCAGCATACTCTATGGAAATAACTGGCGATAATCCATCTGGCCTTCCTCCTTCTTTTAGCACAATGGAGTTCACAACATCATTTAGAAGTTGGTAACCTGTTAGAGTGTGGTTAAGCCAATTAGTTAGGTCTTGTGTAGGTGAATTTGTTGGACAGCACGATGTACCTTTAAGTCACTAGGTTTGCTTTCAGAACCTTCTGGATAGAGTTAACGGATCCATCTAATCAGTTATTCTGAGTGTAAACAGTGAAGATTATTAAGTGAACTGAATAAATCAAACAAACAACTTCGGACACGCTTTGCTTTCTCTACTTCACCTCTCTGTGTAAGTAAACTCATATTGTTTTGTCTCACTTCTACGCCGTTAACATGGCGATTGATTTCAGTGCTCATTAGACAGGAAGAGGAATTGAACTTAATAATTTAAGCATCTCATCTTCAGCTGCCCAGTTCCTATAATCCTCACGCCCGAGTAATCGCGAATTAATGTAACCAACACCTTGTGTTTTACGTGAGTGTGCCTGAACATGACAGGTGTATCCATCCTCACGTGCTAGCTGCACCGATCATATCTGCTGCTCCACATTCTCATCCGTGAGCTCGTTTATGTGTGTTTCTTTGAACCAGTGTCTGTTTCGGACATCATGTTAGTCGGAATAGTCAGTCTTTCTTCGGTTGACTCACTTTATTTTCTAACTGATGTAATAGTCGAATCTTATGATGAAGTGGAAATAGATTGCAGATAGTCTGCGTTCACATTACGAAGATGAGCTATTCTCGGTTTGAGCAACAGAGTATGTATAAAATTGATTAATAATCCATATTATCTTCTTCAGCTGAAGTTCATTAGTAGGTCAGTTTAGATTTCACTATCTAAAATTAATATACCGATCCAATTTGAACACTTATTTTACAGGACCGTATCTGTTATCGTGGGATGGACTGTCATATAGTTTTTTTACTTATCTAACCAGCGTTATTAGTGCTCAGTTAATAAACCCACTCTAGTATATTTTTTTAACTGAACCAACAACAAGAATTAATTACTATCAAGGTTTTCATTTATGAAGACTTCCGTACTCTCCTTAGCTAATTGTTTTAGTTAGCCTGAGGGGACTGTTAGATTCGATATGAAGGCTCATTGAGACAACTCTATTCAATGATGTCGACGAGTAACCACGAGGTCGTAAGTCCGCCTTCTCGTTTTCTTGACCGTTCTTGTCTAGATGTTGAAAATCGGACACCTTCTACAAATGGTCTAGCACGTCTCATGGTATTGAATAGCTTACAGTTATGATTCACCAGTTTGACTTACTGTACTCAACAACAACATCATACTCATCATTTTCGTGGTTGAGATTGTCGTCTTTGGCAACATATCAAGGGTCCATTCTGATACCTGAGTGCTGTCATCCTGAAAGGAAGCTTTAGTCTACGGTGAAACCACAGGTAGGATGATACTTAATTCGTGCGAACATCCTGTGCTACTACTCAGGTAGTTCATTGCAATGTACCTAATCGCAAACAAGCATAGGGCGTCATTTGCGTGACGGATGTTTTATAGACAAGTCATTCAAGCATCAGCAACATCCGTGCTACTGAACCTAACAAGCTACCATTTCTGTTATTGCTTCCATGCGTAGGCCACGTGAATGGTGAAGCACAGACTTCAGGAGACGAACGATGGTATAGCGGAAAACCTACTGAAAAATAACGACAGTTCTCTACGCCAACTCATCACTCATCAACCCTACATTCAATGTTACTGGGTTGCGAATTCGACAGTATGCTGGGCTTGACAGACGATTGGATGGTATGCTATGCATATGGCCAACCGTGCAAGCCTATTCCCTCCTAAACTGGTGACGTTACTTGTGCCCCGCCATTAAATCTTTGCTACTTGGCCTCATTGTTGCTTCCTACTTCTGGATTCACTGTGTGCCACTGAACTCAAAAATCGTTGATATGTTTACAGCGAACTCGGTTGTCAACTTTGCGCAACCATCTCTAAAAGTTTTAGCGAGATATTGTTCTCATGATTGTCTTATGTATCCTCCCTGTATACTTCATAGAAATTTCTGTCTATCAGGACAGGCCACCTACAATAGTGGGAACTAGCCAGATACTTTGGAATGGGAGCCTCTAAATCATTTTCTTCAACCTTAAGCTGCCAGTACAAATTCCTAAGGATACAAATTGATCAACAGCTTTTGCAAGCTGAATATCCACAATAAAACAACAAAACAACAGTCATGGCGATTCCAGGAACAAATACATACAGGTTGCAAACAGCTCCCTCAAATTTTGAACACAAATCGAAATGTTTTCTAATTTTATGGAACCTATTTGAACTTATCGAGTAACACTTATTGTCGTCCATCAAACTTCCATCGGATAAGAGATCAACGCCGGAATTTTGTGAGTCTCGGAAACAATCCTTACCACTTTGTCTGTGAAAACCTTGGATAATCAGAAAACTTGGTAGCCTTGCTGTGCGTTACTCCTGGTGAGGAACTTGGTGTCACTGGACTCTAATCTGAAAATTATGACGATAAAGCGTGAGTGGTATGTTTCATACTTACTTGGTTCGTTTCTGCATTGAGGTGACTCCAGGAGATCGAAAATATTTCCACAGTTAAGAAAAGATGAGAAGTGCTGCTTCAGAATTTGCAAACAGTTCACTGTACAAGACAAAGGCTCGTATGAACCTTCTTATTGTCTGTCTATCGAGCTGCAGTGAGTTTATGAAGTATGGATGGAGGACAGGACTCCAGCCAAACAAATTCACTTGTTATTTTCCCGAAAGCTTCTGGTTCCCCCTATAAACACAGCTATCTTACATGTTCATATCAGCTGAAGCAAAGCGGTCAGTACCCCCAGAAATACCTACCAGCGTGATTTGAACTTGTCGGCGCTATGTCATTTGGGCCATCGGTCTTAGGACGTCCGATATCCAACTTATAACCAGCGCGCTTCAGTTCACATCAGTGGATCTTCGTGTATGGACCAGGACACCAATATCCAGGTATATAGTAGCAATGCGATGGGAGCTGGAGACAAGCTATGCGAGCAGTCCATTCATGTTTCCCTCAATAACTTGCAAGATATGATTGGTCAGTACTAAGTGTATCATTGTTCACTGATTGTTGCCTAAAAATTTCAATCACTCAACGACAATAAAAGGTAAAACTTGATTAGGTTTAATGTGGTTGAAATAATTCCACTTATCTACGTCAACATGTTATATACAGAAATGGATTTTTCAGAAATGAAACTCGGCGGGACTCAGCCAAAGAATTTACCTACATATATTTTTGTTACTTGTATCTCTTTGATAAAATTAGAGAGGCACAGTATGGGTTTGAACACATTTCGTTCTTAAAAAAAAACAATCATTGCTAGGTAGTAAGAAATTGTGTTTGTTATAAGTTTAACACCACTCACAACTGATCGTGGTTCTCATATTTTCATGAACTTTTCAGGTAACCATTCTCTAATGTATTACTGGCCAGCTTTAGAAGAAGTAAAACCCAATCATAATGCCTCTTTTTGAAAAAGCTGACTGAAGATGATTTTTACTGTAGTGTCCTATAACATGCTATAGTGTATTCTACTAAGTTAACAACAAAGTCATGAAGACCTGCATAAATCGGATAAACTTCGCAACATATAATTTCAAAGTAGGATCGCAGTCACAATGACGCCTCATCTCCTCCCTAATTATTCTTTTACAAGTCAAAGAGACTGATCTTTGCAGCAATGCATCATTCTCTGGATGGGCTATTTTCCTAGGAAGCAATAACACACGACATCGACAACGCAATACTTTATCCGCTCTAGGTGAGTGGATATTCAACCAATGAACTTTTCTGTTATGCAGAATATACAATACACAGTTGATGACTTCTCTCTATTTGCTGTGTTGTGAATCAGCGCTGTGATGTTAGCTTTTGCACAAATATTTTTTTAAAGTATCGAACGTTTTTGTTTCTTGCGAAAATAAGTTGCAAAGTAGATATCAACTAATTTTCTGTGAACGGAAGTGTGCGTAAACAAAAGTTGGAAAGCATTCTCATACCACTATGTGATAAACGTTTACGAACAAGTTTATCACAGACAGTAAAGTGTGTAGAAACGAGGTGGGCAACGTGTAAGACAGAATGAAAAGGACTTACATGAAGTACAGCGATGCTTGGGCTGGTGGTACATATCGATGAAAACTTGTGTTAAAAGTCTGATTCACAGGACCGAAGATAGCGGAGCCAATATGATAAAACGCAACCTATGACGAATCGTTTTATTGGATGAACTGAATTCAATGAGTAGTCTGAGCGACGAACAAAACAGACAGACGTCAACCGTGTATCCAAACATTGATAATGTGTTACAACTGTGATAGAGTACTGGTAAGCAAAACACGGAAATACAAAGTTTTTACGCTGAAACAATGATTTTTTCAGTAGATATGAAAGTGAAATTTATAGGTGTGTCTATTGGCCGTTGGCCCTTACAAAACTTAAAAACTATATCACGAATAGTGCTGAGTTCAGTATTTGGTGAAGGCTTTCAAAACAGTTTGGCACCCCGGTAGTTCTTCACACAAATTTTAATTTTGATCACTGTTATTGACTCACAAGACACAAAAACGTCATCGACCTATTTTCATATGTAGACGCAAGAAACAATTGGATAATGATTACTATATAAAGTGAACAGGAAAGAGGTTGAAATAGCACTCGAAAAAATTTCACAGTTGTTTGTACTGCTGATTGAACCGCAGACTTTTGGCGTTGTCTATTGAAATAGTGTTCCATTAGTTTAAGTTACAGTGTATTCTACTTACTTTAGTGTAGAACGTGTAATATCACTACCCGGTGCCTTGTTTCACGGTTGTTGTTTCTGCCAATTAGCAACACACTTTTGCTAAACAAGTATGTACAGGCAAACTAGCAGAGCTTGAAGTGCCATTGAACTGTATGTGAACATCAAGTAAACTCCTTGTGCTGCGCCCGACACAGTTTGTTCACCTTCCACTGCACCAAACGACCCAATGCCAACGATCAGGTATCAGTTATAAATTTTGCTGTACGTAGACCACAGAGGTGGAGAGTCGAGGTACTCGAATCCCCAAGCTATTCTGAATACCCAAAGTGAGCCAGTCAAGTTTGTCGCTTGCTAATTTGGTTGCTTAGTCTAGTGAAGTGCGTCACAGATATATTGTTGCAGTGTGTTGAAATGTGTCAGCACTAGCCAGTTGGTTGATGTATTCTTGCATTTTTAATCATCCACTCGTCTAAAACATTCAAAAACTTCCCCCTAACTTGTCCGCCTGTTTCCTTTTTTGTTTCACTAGTTTTTGGTTACGCGAACATCTAACTGATTCTCTTAGAGAACTGAATGATGGCTGCTTATGCGACACCCTTTCCCCCACACTCATCTCCTCAGCTTTAATTCAGTTCATGCAATTGGCAAGGAAAAACGATCCGTTACTTGAAAGTTCACAAATCTTATGTGATAATTCTAGAGTCCTCCAAGATCTTACGGAGCCACAGTCACCTCCGAATTTTGTGCATCCGATTCCTTAAAATAAATACAGCAGGTCTCTTCAAAGAATCTCCAAAACGGATCATTTTCCTAGACAGAAACTTTCATCCGATTCCGTGCAGCATCTATAATACTTTAAAACCACAAAGAGGTAATTGCCTATACACGAACACTAATTACGGTTCTGTTCCTCATTTGGTTCTTGTTCGTCTCGAGAAAGACCACGGAGCTAAGCAACACCGTTTCCCGACAAAATCCTGAGTACCGTCCACATGAGAGATTTGATTGTTGTCATTATTTCCTGGGGTTCTTTGAGAACAAGTGTCACTCGTCATTTTAAACCACAAACTATTTATGGGCTGCGGCCACTAGTTGACCTCCATCCAAGAAAATTACGCGTAGCCTAAGGTGCATCTCACTTTAGTCGCCTAATATAGTCCATACATTCGACCTCATGTATAGCCGGTGATTCTGACACAATATCCACACGAGATCTGCCATACACAACTCCGATTCTACCCACTGCATGTCAACTCGTAGGTTACTGTGACCTTTAAACTGGCAACACTGAAACCATTCATTCACTTCCATCCTAACTTGTAAACGCTTATCGTACCACAATTGACACACGGAACGTAACCAATGTGAATAAAACGGTAATGGAATATTTGTCTACCCGAATATCTGTTATTTATTAAAGCAGTTTGCTCAGAAATTTGGTGTTAACTAGACAAACGGGAAGTGGAACTGTGAAAGTGAAACACGCCGGAGCAGAGCAGCTGAGACATGAGCCAGGTAATTAGAGACATAATTAATCAATCATACAAACGGCTCCTCAAGGTATGTATAACAACTGGTGGTGGTAAATTAATGCAGTAGGCAAATTAACTGTCTGTTTCCCAACAACACCTTCTTCCACTTTTTACAAACCGCATTAACTGTGAAATGTTTTGATAGACAAGTGTTCTGTTTAAATGATCGCAACAGTTTTGTTCGATCATAGTAAGCCACATACTTGCCTTTGATACCTAAAGTCAGTGTCCCAAAGAAAGACCGGTCCCTGAAGGAAACTACTTCTTGCCAGTCTAATCAGTAGTCTCTGTTGAGGGGACTACTGCATTAAGAAATTATGTTCTGCAACAGTGTGTGAAAGAAGTATTTGTTACTCTGATTCGGAAAAAGGATAACTGTTAATTTAGGTCTATGTACCTAAACCAAAAAGCGCGCTGGCAACTCAAAATGATTGGTCATTTGTGATACAGAGTTGAAATGTATGAAATTCTAAGCGTCATTACTATTATTATTACCTGTCAGTTGGGTAGAAAAGTACAAACAAAATTGACTGACTATCAGCTTCTACTAATTTTGCTCTTAAAAGGTTTATCGTGATTTATTGCTCACCATGATTGAGCTAAACTGAGCAAAAAATAAGAGTTTTTCTAACATTTACCTGAGACTATCTCATCCTTTCAGTAAATCGTGTGATATTGACTCCCACAATCATTTACACGGAAATAACGCAGCGGAACTTGGTTTTTTTTTCTGGGCAACTTATACCTCATTCTGACCGGGCGAAGTAATCAAACGATTGTTATCCGAATAGAAAAGTCCCGGCGGATATAAAAAATCATCATCGCCGATTTGATTAATTGTCAAGTTGACATGTCCACACAAAACAAATCATATTTGGCGAACATTCTTGAATGGACTTTATCAGTTTATGTGCGTCGGGTAACTGAATCAAAAAGTTGCATCGACAGGAAATGCTGCCAACTGTTAGGTACAGTCTGAATTCTGCACACCAAAGCAGAGGCATTCGGTGCTTGTCCAATACGTTTAATAGCACCGTAATTAATTGAATGGTTGCTACATTATGCATCCGATTTCATAAGCAGGTTTGTCTTTCGAGAAATGCATACTTCATGAGCATTTTGCTGCTGTAACTGATCAGAGGGAGAAATAACCGTCAGATGTTTTTTTATATACCAACGGAAGATACAAGTTTTGTGGTAAAACGGTCAAAGAGACTCAACAAAAATGTTAACGAAAAGATTATAACGGGTAACCTATCGTATTGAAACTTCAGTACTAAACGCGGAAGCATTTAGGTCAGAAAGGTGACTGTGTGAGAAAATTATTAGCCTGGGCGACCATATCACGGATGTGGGTACACAGATTCCCCCGCTGTAATTCGGTCAACTAACATTTCTGAGAGGACAAGTTCGCACACACCTGTTTTCGCCACTTCCCAATGTGCACATACAAGTACAAGGGGTTGTTCCGTTCGTATGTTAAACTGGAATTCTCATGCGAAATGACGTAATGTTTGTGCATGATAATTCGGTCATGTCGTGTGTGTGGTCAGCGGTGCAGTAGACAACAAGGTTGCCTCATGAAAACTTGGTCTGTGCCTAGAGCCCGGTAGTGGCAATGATATGCGTAACTGAAGAGCCCTAACAGGAGTGAAATGCGAGTATAGTGCTTCTTTTCGAAGGGGGTTAGTAGAATAGTCTGTCCAAATCGTAAAGCTACGATCAGGAGTGAGTGATGTTCGGTTTATATCGGCCAGAAACCTTCTACTAACAGGACTCGTAATAGTCATAGCAACAATGTGGACGACAGTCCAACCGGTTGATGTGAGAGAATGTGCTGTGTACAGATAGGCAACGCGACCGTTATCAGGTGGCTTGTTAATCGGGTTGCCGCGTGAATCAGGTTCAAATGGTCTACGCGTTGTTGACCGCGAGAGGTGTAGCGCGTGTATGAATTTCTTTTGGGTGAGCAACAGGGAATTGTAAAACCTGATGACAACCACTTCAGTTGTCGATATCACTCTCACTCTATGACATAGGCAGTGGACATGGAGAACTCCGAAAACGAGTCTAAGAGCTCCGTCAATCTTTATTTCATGACCAGTATCGATCGAATGCAGATATGATAGTACCGGTGACTGATTTCTTTACACTGTTACAGAACCATGTAGGAGGTAGTGACAGCTCCCATCTGATGGTGTCCCAATGGGTTTCCAAAACTGGACGGCCTGAGAACAGTAGGTGAGAGTGTAAATAGAGGACGATAAAGAAAACTTAAGCTATCTTTCAACGATGACGCCCTTTCCAGTAGACTATTGACTGAAATGTTGGTCAACTTTGTAAAGTAGGTTTCGTCTTTTACATTTGTCAATCCCCAAATGACCGATTCACTAGCTGCACTACATTTCAGTGCTAAACTAAAGAAAATGAGTCTCTGCTCCACTGTTCTACCACTAAATGAATCCATCCGTTTTGCAGTGCATTGTGATACTACAGAAAGATAGTACATCTTCCTTCTCTTCTCCCATAGTGAACGCACACGATTAGTTTCCACTGGAAGGCCCTACTGTGTTCTGATTGCGCCATTTGTATCGTCTACCTATCGGTTATACAACATGAAATGTGAAAGTTACCGGTCCTGACTGACTCAGTTCCATGTTGGTCATAAAAATACCTGTGAACAACTGACCAGATTGAGATACCATAATCATCTCCATCTCTCTGCCTGTCAAGACTGAACTGAAATTGAGCAATCTGTATCGCAAAATAACAACAATTCTGTCAAATTGACCCTTGTATATCGTGTTGTCATGTTGGCGGCACCCGAAATGGATTAGCCCGTCACAGTGACCGAAGCCAAAGGACGCCTGCGCTTTAAACCATCACCTCAAGTGGCTTGTGCCGCACCACTTGCGGTTCCACTCACACACCACGTATCCGATGTAAACCAGAAGGAATAATTCCAGTGGGTTTGTGAGTGGGGCCTTTGTGTCCAGCTGGCCAATGTTGGTTGGCCAACTGGATGGCTAGCAGAAAAAGGAAACCCTTATCTCTCGAACGATAAACAGAGAAATTGCAATGACAAGATCTAAACTGGAAAGAAAGATATGTAAAGTGTAATACAAGAAACATTTCAGTATACCAGTGCATTCTAGAGAGGATAAAGTTGAAAAACAAGAATCAAAGTTGGACTACGAAAAGATCAGATAGACGATTCATCATTCAATATACCAACAAAGCTCAAGAAAAGAATGGGTAGAAAATCGCAGACACCCAAGTTTCTGAAAAGAAGAGCGGATTAGTTGCTGATATGACCTACCTGAGCCTAACGTACTGGTTGTCTCTTCGCCGACAGTGCACTATGAGTTCGCTGGTGACCAACTAATCCCAAACGGCCAGTGCACTCGCGGCCGCACACATCACAACGCCATATAGTCATGTCACCACGGCCTATGGCACCGATAGTTCCCTTGCGTACCGCGTGTTTTCGTTCTCGACCGCGCAATAGCTGCTCGTTGAACCCGCGGACGCCCGTCCGAATCGTATTCCTCCAGGTAGTCCGGTTCAACGCTGTCTTCCCAACACCTAAAATCAATTTTACAACGTGAAAGACTTACCTGCACAGCATCCTGGTATCTCAGCTTTGGGCCACCAGGATTTCGTTTAACTGATCTCAGTTGTCCATATAGCACCTGCTTCGGGATACGGTCACCGCCCATCCGACGGAGGTGGCCTAGCCAACGAAGCTGATTCAACATCAGCAGGGCTTTTATACCGTTCACGACCGCTTGCCGCATTACCTCAGTGTTCAGAACCATGTCCGACCACCGAATCCCCTAGATACGTCTTAGACATTGCAAATGAAAGTGGCTCAAATAGCGCACATTCCGCTGATACAATGTCCAGGTTTCACTGCCGTACAACAGTATAGACAGCACCATTGAGCGATAGACGGAGAGCTTAGTGCTCGGCTTCAGGCTGTGGTTCTTCCACACGTCTTTCAAGACGTCTGAAAGTAGTACTACCCTTAGCCACATGAGCTCTCAACTCGCTGTTCAGGGACAGATCGGTGGACAGATTGCTACCCAATTAGCGGAAATCTGTGCCGCTGCCGACAACATCTCCATTAACACGGATTTGGAGTGGAGGTACACAGATAGCACTACCGCCCGGAAAAGGCTGCGTTGATATCCAAGCCAAACTTGGATGCCGCGGTCACGAAAGTCGTGGCCAGTCGCTGTAGTTTGTCCTCGTTTTGTATGAACAGCGTGCTGTCATCCGCGAACAGAAGCATGCGCATCGCTGATGAATGTAACTGGGTTGGGGCGCCGAAACGTCGAATATACAGTGGCCACTCATCCGTCCGGTACTCTACCTTAACGCCGTCCTTTCCAGAATCCTGATAAGTAACTGTTAGCATGGCAGTCAAATATAAGCTAAACATGGATGGGGCCAGGAACTTTAGGGTTCCGAGACGTTTGTACATACTGACTCACACACTAGCAGTTTTTGGAATGTGGGATCTGATTCAAGCACCAGAACCACCGAACTGGTGCTGTTGTTGAAGCAATCTGTCCACACGAACACAAGCCGCCGCACAGGCAACCCTTGTTTGGCCCTTGATTTTCAAGCGACTAAGCGGAGCACGAATGATGACTGTCGTGCAACCAGATCTTGGTTATCTGATTGCTCGCTCGGAGTTTAAAATGGGCGTTCAACCTACCTACAGTGAAATTCATATACACTATGTACAGTCTCTCTCCTGGTCAAAACCAACACACGTAATTGTGTATTCGGAACAAGTGTCGGATCGCGCGGGTTTACTACACTATTGTCGACCAGGCGTCCCCTATCAGCAAATAACCCCGGTTGATAGTCTTGATCAATAGGTCATCTAACAGGGCAAAATGGTACAATAGGCATCCAGCATTAAGATAGACTCGCCTTTGTGACTAAAGGATCCGGGCAAGCACTGAGAACATTGACGGAACGACTGATAACACCACTGCCACTTCGTTCAAAGTTACGTCAGCCTGGTTTGGTCAGGAATCTTAGCTCATCCTAACAGAAATTCGTTAACAATCTACATTGGAATAAAGTGAACTAACTAAAAAACAAGATAAGCTAACATGATAAAGGAAGTCTACTTCACATGTTAATATATGTAGTAAGACAATGAGTGGACCGAATAAAACGCATCCGATGGAGCAGTGATCAATAAGCCGTCGTAAACTTGTGAAAGAAAGGTACAATACACAAGCACTATTTGACCGTCTATCCTTTTGGTCAGCATTTTTATGTCGGCAGCCACTATCTGACCAAACCCATTAGAACTACTCAGTCGAGTAGGACAGACAAAGAGTGACGAACTTATATATAAACTGTTCAAGTGCCTCACATTTCAGTGCAGACGTGATGAAGTGTGAGGTGATTGACCGGGCTGGTTTGTATGGAATGCACTTCGCACCTTCTAAGTGCACGGTGAGGCTTCAAGACTGGGGTTTTTCCACTCCTACCTTCTATATTGCAGGCAGCTCACCTGAAGCTGTGGAAACCTTCACACCATCAAACTATCTCATCAGCTTGTAATATTGCTGATGAGATATCAGTGAGGATGGCAAAGGCACGAGTCATTCGTAAAGTGGAAAAGACATCCGGTCCCGTTTTACTCCATGGTTCGAAAACATGGCCTATTCACAGCAAAAAGATGAGCAGACTTGCTGTGTCTGACTATCGATGTCTCCGCCAATTAGCCTAAATTAAGTGAACTGATTGTGTGTATGATACAGCCGTTCGCCGGCGCGTATTCCGGAAAGCTCTGGATGCCCAATCAGTTGATCAACCAATTGCGCTGCACGGCTTGCGATTATTGGGCCACGTACTCAGCCTGTCCGGTGAACTTTGTTGTGCCGGGCATTATATATTGAGACCGCCGACAGTTTGGTAAGACTGCGTGGTCAAGACTCAACGTGGTCATGAAATGCGAAGACCCTTACTGTTCCACTGAGCAAAGTGGGTAGGTATCGCTTGCGTGGCTTGAGTCCATGTGATCACCCAAATCGCTGGTTGGAAGCGCTATCCGAGATGGTGACGTGCTGCAGTGAATGGTGTAACTGTATTTACACCATTTCTAGTCTAGCTTAGTTCTAAATTATTGTCGCTTTTTAACCTTTATTCCTCTAGGATATTCCACGTAACAGTTGACGTGAGCGGTGGTCCGAGCTACACACCTTCTGGTCAGGCCTCATGCTGTGTGTTGATGATGATGAGACAAGAGTTTAATATTTCCGGTTATTGTATTGCACCAACTGTTTTAGCCTCAACAAGATGCCGTCGCTTCGCATTATTCACAGATTGTGCACTGCTATCTCCGTACTGCCCTCCATCAACTATATACCCGTGAAGGAAAGGTGAATGACTGGTCACAAGATCTCACAGCACTGGACCTTTCCCTCTGGGGGTTATCTTAAACACAGAGTCAATGGCCATAGACCAAGGGCAGTATACGAACCAAAGTCAATCAGTATACAAAAGTACAGTATGCATTCGGTAGGATGACTGCTAGCCGGCTTGGTTACCCAATGAGTCTGAGAGTTGGCAACTTGCAAGTCAACATCTGGATTAATTCACGTACTACTGTAGAGCGCGGGACGTGCAAATCATATGGAACACAACCGATTGGATAGGTTGAAGAGGCTTCAATCTGAGACCGAAATCAGAGTACTGGACTGCCCTGGGGGTGAGTCAGAATGTTAATACGAGTGACACTGTGTACCACGGTGAGGAGGTTGCGTCTCCACACTACGACTGATTATAGTGGACGGCACAAACCCAGGCGGACCACTAGGATGAAACCACAATAGGCTAATACATCCGCAACTGTAATAAGTAATCAAGCCTGTATTGGGAAGATGCACTTAAAATACCTCGTCCAAAACTTATATGTTGGGCAAACTTTGTCGAAATCTCCCCCAACATTGAGTGTTACCTACAAAATATTCTCTTTATTAATGCCCATCACAGTACCAATAACGATGGCAAAGTAACCATTGGAGGATCGTCTTTAATGGGCACCGGTCATCTGCACCTTACTGATGCAGAAAATCCCGACCAGTTTGTAGCTTCCTACTTCAAATTTCATTGTCCATTGTGTACCGATTCCTCGAGTCGTTAGTGTTCAGCAGTCACCCGAAATTGATAAGCTATGGTACTTCGAGCATCATTGAAAAGAACTTCGGAATCTAATGGAATCCTGTAGTCTGCTGTTACTGATTCAATGCTGACATAGTAGTGCTGCTGACTTTTACATAGAAAAGACGATCCTTGAAGTAGTCAGTGGGCCAAGGAAGCACGGAACCATGCATGCACTATTTACAACGGTGGATTTGCTCAAATACTGAGATGAATCGAGCAACACATCATATTTCCAGTGAACTATTAGCAATTATCATTGGAAAAGACAATTTTCGAGATATGTTCAAAGTAATGAAAATAGCCAAACGCAGACGTTCAGTGTTCTGACCGAACTACTCCAATGCTGCCCTCCTTATTGTCCCGTTCATCTAGCATGTAAATGACGATTTTATCCCCTTTCACTTCGACAAAAAGGTAGTGACCTCGCCTAGTATCCTCTCCCTCCTAAGTTTTAGCTAATCAACAAGGCTTTGCATCCCTTGAATCACGTACCGAACTCGAAATGCTGTACATCTTATTCTTGGTTGTTTGATCACACGACTCTGATCATGTTAGAGTGATACATCAGTATGCAACTTGTGCACGCCTCCATAAACAAACAAGGTGATGACAGCAATTCAGCTACTCACAAGTTTGTCAATTTCATTCAGTAACTGTCCAATTCAACCGATTACTTCCGTATCGTAATCTAGATTTAATATTCTGTCGTAATCATGTGTTAGAAAGACTTCAAAATCGTTCGCATGTCAACATTACTCGGGACTTTTAAACCTGAGTTACCCGGAGGAATCAATTAATAATCTATCATAATGAAGGTTGAAACCATGTGTCCCAAAGTTTCCGAGACTGTATTGAAACCTACTGATTTGATACGACTTCATAAAGCGGACAGTTTGTGCACGCATTGTCTGCAATAACTTCACCAGACCTAAATTCACTCAAAAGAAACTGGATCCCAAATTAAATCCCTTGTATCTTATGTGAGTCGCGCTTACAAGTTTCATTACAACTGGGAGACTACAGATGGCTGTTCTGCTGAATATCATTTACAGCCTTAAGTAAACACTGATATTGATAATCATTCTGTGCAAACACTTATTTTAATAGAACACTCTATAAATATTTCCAGGGTTGACTCTCGTTGAAGTGAGCTCTCAACTGCACTTAATTTTTCCTTTACGTAAATGTCAAAGGTTTTCAGATTAATTGCGATGTCTGACTAGAAAGGATTCATGAATTACTGTTTTAAACCGGATGATTAACTTTGACTCAGCAGACGGGCAAACCAGACAGCCTATACCACATTAACAAATGCTTGAAATCGTCTACAGATCATTTCTAACTTACCTGTAAGAGTTTCACTTCACGTGTGCAATAGGATAGCTGTCAAAACATTGGGGATTTGAAGTCTTCTCTATATACCGCTTTAAAGAAAGTCATCATCGAGCTGCTCATTTCACGTTTTCGCTTCAACTTACTGTCACTGTTACAGTAGGACGTGTTTTGTTGTATTTTGCGCTAGAATGTCTCTACGGTTCCGAACCATTTGTTACACGCTAAAGACCTACTCACACGATTATGGGAGGTATATTTTGGGTAACCTGGTCTTTCAGTTCTTTGGCTGCAACAAAACCAGCAATTAATGTGCGTGCCTAAATGAAATTAACGTGGGACAAAAAGCTGTACACTGAAAGGTGTACGTGAAACAAAAGGAAACCGTTTTATATTCATAAATTTATAGAAGATTTTCCAGTCTAACCAGGGATTATCGTTTTTTGTAGATCGATGTCGAGAAAGTCTCTTCTTATCAGCTTGATAAAGGTAAATAACTTTAGTGAAATGTTGACACAAAAACAACGGCAAACTTCACGAAGAAATCTCTCTGTTAATTTGCTTCTGGTGTGTATATATATTACACGATTAATACAGTGATCACCATGGCTACCTCACTAGGATGTGCGTCGAAGTTCGTGGCGCTGTTGCGAAAAACGTGTGTCTACTCAACAATGAAACTCGTGTCTGATGTACCTATTCGAAAGGAGTTAATAGAAAAAGTTTGTCCCAATGTAAAGGCTGCAATCGAATATGAATGGTGTTCTACTTGCACATTTTTGGAAGAGTATAAGGTTTCAGTCGAACATGGAGGATTAATGTCAGTAAACGTACTAGGAACGATCAACCGTTAATTGCTATACAGGTTTCATTCTTTTTAAATAAAAATCTTTTACTTGATTGCAAGTGGTACAGAGAAACAGTGACCCGAAACACAATTATGCTCGAAGGATGATTGAAGCCCATTCATGGTGTTGTGGAAAATGGTTATTCCATCCTGCCGTAGTTCTGTGCATTCAGGATCAACATTAGATGTGTATCAGTTAATTTGCACTTGTAACACCGAGTGTGTATGGCATAAAGCGAGCCTATTCAAACTTACTGTCAAACATTTACCAAAGTTGATCAGAAAAGGCATTCTCAGAACTCAACAGTATTGTGATCTCGGGGTATACAGTGCTGTAAATGTTGTACCAGCAATATGCATCTATCGGATGGGCTCGCCGTATTTTAATGCAATCGATGTGACCACAATCTTTTATAACTACCTCATTTTTACTTATGGAGTTCTTACCAAATACAACGCTTGGTTGTCTTGGTAACTACGCATTATGGACAAATCCTGCCTATACGAAATACATAGAAAGGATGACCGAAAACTGTCCGGTAAAAGTATAAGCGTTCCTTTTCATTAGCAGCTTAATTTTAACTCAGTTTATGCGAAAGATTCGTCCGGTCCGAATGATCCAAACTATCATTTGATCGGGACATGAAACAAGTCAAACAATAAGGAGATCTGATGAGTAGTAGGGAATTTTGACTTTCATATAGATTCAAAATCACCCACAATTGATCGCAGCTGTTGCATTTCTATAGATGTTCCGGTCAGCCCTTTTCGAAAAGAAGCATTAGACTCGAGTTTAGCTCTCATTAGAGCTCGTCAGTAGTGCATATCCTCGTCACAATCGCGGTTAGAACTGCGACCATGCTTGCATGAGGCAACGGTGTTCACCACTGCGCCAATGACCTCACATTAAGCACGAATGAATCATCATATCCGAACGCTGTCACTTGATTTTCTGACCATCACGTTTATAGACACTAGATGAACAAAGTGGACTTTAGAAAAGTCTGTCAGAGCTAAGACTTTATACCTTCCCTTAACAGTATCAGATAGCTCGTTTCTTATCGGGTAGCGGTGTTTAAAATCATGTAAAATCTGCAACTAATGATGGAACTCAAATAATATTTCGGAGTCACGTAGCCAAGGATTTACCCTATAGGCAATATTCGGCGTTTTGAGAACAGAACGAAAGAATATTTTAAACAAACTTTAACCAATCGCGTAAACCACACCAAAAAAATAACAACATTTCAACACATGAGCTAAGGTTTGAACACAATATGAATATAAATGGGATAAACTCATTGAAATTGAGGGGTGCAAAAGATCGTGTGTTAAATTTGAGCATAGTTGAGAAGTAGCCAGTCTATATGTTAAACGAAAACTTACTAGTTTGCATTAACCCGTGATTTTATCTCTAGAGAGTACACATAGAAAGTGGGAGTTTTCACACCTGTTCTCGTTCTTGAGCAACAGTAAATAAGATGATTTGACGAAATTTTGTCAGTATGGTTTCATACAATATCCGATTACGCAACCCTGACCTCTGTGCTCAGAAGAAGTTCATGCGGACAATTAATCCAGCCTGGCCTACAATCAGTCAAGTCCACGAATTGGAACAGTGATTGCGTAACTGATAACACACGCTGTCCATAACCTCTATTGACCGTTTCTCTGACTCACCCCAGTTAATGTTTTCATATTTATTGTGTTGTTATTAGCCTGATGATCAAACACAGAAAACAAGTCTTGTTCGCTACTTTGTCGTTCTCAAGAAAGTATTCAATTTTATAGCGCTACAAATGAACCTCTTCAGACCGACAGAAAAACATCCTGGTTATTGGAATAAGTTCGGCTCCTCTTGTGTAGCACGTTGACATCGTGCCAATGAGAAGCATTTTCAGTCACGTCCGAGACAGTCGACCATGTGGCGTGAACTGAAGCGTTGTGCTGCAACTACAACGCATGTAAGAACGTTTGAGATGATGCAACGAGCTTAGGCTTGCTAATACGCCTACTGGGAGACTCGCTGTCAGTAGCGCTCAGCTTCATTTGCCGTTGCAGAGTCTTGTAAAACTATCAAGCCAGACGGTTGTAAAGGCGTCATCTCCTTGTGAGCGCTGCTCCCACAGCATGCAGCCTATCTGTTAGCGCCACCAGATTATATTTTGTACACTGATGCACCTAGCAGGAACGCTGTACATCAGGAGAACGAGTAAAATCGAGTCACCCTCAGACAAGAGCTTGGGGAGGTTTTTATCTCGCCAATGCTTTTCATACACAGCATAATACATGGGCCGGTTAGATAACTACACCGCGTACGGCAATACGCAAGGACTAACAAGTCAAGACATGATTGACCTGGATGAGGTTCCCGCAGTGAGTGATGATTGTCGGTTTGAATACCACTTCATGGTATTTTCCGTGCCTTAACAACAGATAGGGCACATCATTACTGAAGCCCACTTGCTTCGTATATGCATTACCACGTTAGTCTTTACACACTAGTGTAACAAATCAGTCAGCTAGCTAACCCATTTATAATGTGCGAGTGACTGACTGAACAGTCACGAAATAGAATAGCACGTGTTACCAACACCCTTGGGTTCCCGTTCGTATTTCATATATATATAGTAAACTGGAGCATCTGCTTTTTGTAAAAGTGTATGTTTCATGTATTGCACTACAGTTTGGTGCACAGTTTTGATATTTGTTCAAGTTAAAGCCACTACTTGAAGTGCACCTGATTTTGTTTAATTTAATGGGTCTCCTACCCGTAGTGTCACCTTACACAATAGTGCCATTTGGCTGGAGCTGTTGATTAGACCTGTCTCCAACTTTCATATGTACTAGTCACTTAACGAACAATTGCATTGCGAAAACAGACAACATTATCTATGGAAACAGCGATCGATAAGCCATTTATTTCTGTAGACCATCCGCAATACGATGAAGACTTCTAATGAAAACGCAACTCAGATTCCCTGTGGTCTGTACAGGTTTATGAGGGATATATGTAGATTATTAAGTAATTCCTTGGTTAAGCCACAACGAGTTAAAAACCAAAAGAGTTATCGGTTTCGCAACGTTTCGACCCTCTCGGAGAGCCTTTATCAAGCGATTTAAATATGTAAACTTGAAAAAACACAACTTATCTTAACGTAGACATATACGAGTTTTATCTCTTCACAAGTGAGTTTTCCTTCCCTGTTTGTGATGGCTAACCCCAATACTGTTCACAAGTCAACAGACACGCTGCATGTGTTTGGTCATACAACTCTGCAGAAATGAATGGACTATCCTTCCCTTTTGGTCATGGTAAATGCCGATATTCTTCGTAGTCATTCCCCGTAATACGCACAGTAAAAACAGCTTATAGATGCGTCACTTGTAGTCATCCATCTACACTATGAGTTTGCAATTTTCAAAAGGTCAATTTCATACGCTATAGCTAGGTGGAAAGGGACCACTTTTGCACGTTCAATAACACCAAGCTGTCGAATATACTAGGAATCTCGATATACTCAGGTCAACGAATATCAAATATTAGAATGTTTCGAGAGAAATCGTCTTCTTTCTCATACTGAGTCAGTTTGACAAAATGACTTGAATGTTTTTTGTTCTAAGCTGTTCGAATAGTGCCGTTGTTTGTTGTACTTTCCATTGTAACGCAATTACATTATCTGATAAATCAATGTAATATTTATTTATTCCAAAAAATTAACCACAAGGACTTTTTCATTAAAATCTATATTTAAGCTTGAAAAAGTCAGATACACGAAATCAGGCAAATCTACTGAATTTTTCATGTGCCTGTCATGTGTATGCTTGTGAAATGAGCGATGTGCTTGATGAGTTTCACGGCTTGACAGTTAAGTAGTGACTTCATCAGCACCGAAAGAAGACATGTTACGATATGGTAACATTTCGTTTACTCTCATCAGTCTTAAACGTAAAACATGCAGGTTGTATATGACACAAATAGAGATGGACAGATTATGGACAACCATACATTCACACCACATATTATGTCCTCACCACCACGGCAACCCTATAGGTTACTTCAACCACTTATGTGCACATAGCGCCGGCTGGTGCGGTCTGATCAACATGGCTTCGCTAAAGGCCAGTAGCTTCGGATTCTGTTGACGTAACAATATTTTGAGTGGTCTAGGTAAGTCAACCTGGTGACCTGTTATCATAAGGTGTTTGGCAATCGATGATACGGGGCTTCGAGTAACGGATTCACTGGTTTCAGATTGTTGTGTCATGAGTTGTTTTAACCAGTTCGGGACGTGTTCTGCCACTCGCTGAGATAGCCATCGGTCTGTTCTGCCTACGTAAACATCATCGCAAATGCGACTGAACTGGTAGACAACGTGAGAGACAGAATGGTCAGACAAACTGAGTTCGTGATTGTGTAGAACGCGTAATTTGGCAGCTGCGTACGTACGGGATAGGGCACATTGCAATCTGTGCTTGATGTCGTTTGCCGGATGATCACCTTTGAATATATCTTACTTTTGAGCTGTTTGTACTGGCTCATTGTATTTGGTCAGCTTGCTGTGAATGTCTCAACTTTTCGGGATATCCATTTGCCAGCAATGTTTTTCTCAGCATTTCTTGTTCCATCTGCATCTTATCAGGGGTGCAAATGTGTCTGGCCCTATGGAATAGGGTTTTGACCAAACCCCTCTTGTATGCTATCGGGGCAAAGCTGGAGAACTGAACATATTGTCCGCCCCATGTTGCCTTGTGATGAACCGATCGCTGCAGTGTTACATCCTCACGCCTTGTGATGAGTACATCTAAGAAACTGGTTAAAACAACTCATAACACAACAATCTGAAACCAGGGAATCCGTTACTCGAAGCCCCGCATCATCGATTACCAAACACCTCAGGTTGACCTACCCAGATCATTCAAAATATTGTTACGTCAACAGAATCCGAAGCTACTGGCCTTTAGCTAAGCCATGTTGATCAGACCGCACCAGCCGGCGCTATGTGCACAAAGGTGGTTGAAGCAACCCATAGGGCTGCCGTGGTGGTGAAGACATCATACGTGCTGTGACTGTATACCTGCCCAGACCCTGTCTATCTGTATTTGTGTCATATATAACTCGCATGTTTTATGTTGGCGACTGATGAGAGTAAACGAAATGTTAACACACCGCAACATGTCTTCTTTCGGTGCTGATGAAGTGAAGGAGTTAGTAGGACACTCGCATCTGTTCACGCGACTAAACTGGCAGAAAGTCTCAATGTGGAGCACACAAAAGGTGGAAGCACTAAACGGATTTAAGTACATATTCATCTGTAGATACTAGATATTGTCACGATAATGAAACAAATTCCTTCGGTAAAACTCACCTCAGTGATGAGGCTTAAAATTGGGAGAACACGGGTTTTTCATTAAGACGTCAGAAATAGATATCTGCTTTCGTCACAAATTCTTTTCGGACACCAGTATTGGTGATAATTTTAGAAGGTCAACAGTATACCGTAAAATGTCTGTTGCACATGCATTAGTTTAAATCTCAGGTATTACTAAATCGAGGGTAATACAATCAATTTAGGGCATATCAAAAATGCGGATGTGAAAAATTAGATTAGGATGAGTAGGCCTAGGAAACAGGTTTTCGAATGGCATTACACGAAACAGATAAATAGCGTTATGTTAGAAGAATAGATAATCGTAAGGGCTGAAAAAAATATAAGTAAGTACTTTTTAGCCTGATAAGAGATTGTTGTAAGGTCACAGAATAAACGAATGAAGTTATGAAGAAACAATGGAATATTCTGAGACAGAATAAAATAACGAAAGGGGGGGGGGGACGAATTGATAACCATTGATTTTGATACATGCACGGATGAGTATGTTCGAACAATAGAAACAAATCCAGCAAAATTTGCATTTTTTTTGTTCTGAGGCAATAAATGCTAAGAAAAGCGTTGACAGCATAGACGCTATGAATCATGCCGTCTAAGTGTTTCATGTTGGCAAGTAGGGCAATGCCAGTTCTGGAAGTTTATAACCAGTTCGGAATGTGCAAATCACACCATCCATATGTTTATCGGGAGTAAAATAGGCTTTTTTTCCGAAGTAATCTCATTATTATCGGCTCTTTGATTCAATAAATCGATGTTGGTAGATAACACTGCTTCGCGAAATGTCTTCTTGCCGAATTTGACTGTTCGTTTTCCCGAACGTATTAAACGAAGCCAGTCGACTAACCTCTAATTCAGCACTGCACCAATGACCTCACGTTAGGGACGACCAAATTATCCTATCTGAGCGCCAACCCATTCTCATTTGAGAGCAGTGATCAAGTTGCCTGATCGACTCGACAGGAGACACAGTAACTGTTGTGTTAACAATAATTGATGACCCCACGACTGGGACTTTCGAGACAAGTCGAAATCTTCAATCTCATTGGACCTGTTAAGCGATATTCCAAACCGCTGATGAGTAGTCAGAGATTTGGTTAATTTCAAAGTGAGCACCACTCATGTTTGAGTACAACCCTGACATTCGGGTAGACTTTCCAGTGAACCTCTTTCGAAAAGAAACATTAGACTCGAGTTTCGCTGTTGTTAGAGTTCGTCAGCAGTGCATATCATTGTCACAGTCGGGGTTAGAACTGTGACCACGCTTTCATGAGGCAACCGTATACACTCACCAGCGACAATGATTGAGGGCTCAAATTTGATAATTTGGTCGTGCCTAATGTGAAGACAATCGCCTCTAAGCGTCGACTATTCACACTTATAAATGCCCTGCTAATTACCAGTTCCAACAAACAGTCGAAAACGGAATATTAAAAATCGAGCACTGCTGGTTTTTTATTATGGCTTTCGTCTTCACACAGTCAAGCAAACAGTATGATCCGGGTTTCTTAATTATAAAAAGCTTACCATTAGTGCAAATCCATGTCCGGACTTGAATTTAAGCTCGTGATTATACGATGAACATGTTCAGCATTAATTCAAAATCGTGAACTCAGACGTGGGCGAACCACTGAACATAGACTGAAGATCTGAAATGGAAACCTACAGTCATGAGAAATTATTAGAAATATCTATGCTCAATTTTTTATTGAATAAAGTAACTAGTTCGAACGTAGTACCCGTCTGATGCGTGCTATTAGGTTTTAAACTACCGCATAGCTTTCACTTAAATGACCTTGACTCTTTGTTATATTTTAAGTTTTCTTGTTCTTAACTGAGTCGGATTATCTCCTGAGATCGCGTGTTTTCACTCTGTTGAAGCACCATTCAACAACTGAGCGATACTAATGGCAAACCATCGAGAACCTCAGTTCGGTGTTGATATGTCATCTTGTCGAACAGTGCCATTGCACAGTGAACAACTGAGCGGACAGATCTTGCCTACTCTGATGTCCAACTAGGGGAGTTGTGATCATCTTCAGTATTGCCAAATCACTAATTATTGGACACAAACGACTATCCAACGCCATGGGATGATAGGTCCTTAAAAGTGATTGGTACATTCTGAGAGTTGATTGTGTTACCATGCCAACCGAAATTTATCTCACTGTTCTACCACCTGCCAACCAAACCATTTATTCTGAGAGGAATACAATTGCTTCTCAAGACTCTTGTGTAGGAAAGAAGACTGTCCGTCCCCAGATTGGATAGGTATGCTTTCATTCAGCACCACGGCTACGAAGTGACCGGATATTAGGGCGAAAGACAAACGTCCAATCGACCAAATTTCCGGTGTTACTTTGTATAGCGGCTAAAATGTTGAGTTTGAAGCAAACAAACCAAGGTAAGCTCATTTACTTCCAGAAGTGAAATCAGATTATTTACGCTTATTTGAGCTCCGCTTGCACTGTACGGTACGTAGACTTGTTTCACACATTTTCGTTCATGGTAGGCAAATTATCCCTGGAGGTCATAGCATCTATGTGTTGCGAAACACTCGTATCTCAAAAATTGGTATAATTTATCAACTTACTGCTGAGGTTTGTGGTAATCTCTTACTTAGTGGTCCACCTAGTGAACAGTGTACGTTATAAACTTGTCATTTGGGACTGGCATTCACACTGTTAATTGTTGCCAATGTGCATTAATAAACGAACATTCATTTTCCCAGAAAAAAACTTGTACGACCAACTTATCTGGTAGTAATATAATGCCTGATATCAAGTTGACAACATACGAGGAAGTCATATTAGGAAACAGTAGATTATATTTTGTTTGAATAGTTTTCTTAGACGAAGGGGAAGAAGAATATACAAAAATAGGCAAATAACCCTGATATCAACATTTTGTTCACTCTCTTTAGTCATGAACGTAAAACATTAGAATATATAGGACATGCGGATAGCAACAACAATGGAAACAATCAACGATTGGGTTTACATGAAACAAGGACTGTTATCGGTTCCAGGGCAGACAAACTACATGAGTCAACGGTTCATGCACACACAGGACCGGAATGTTGATTAACATTCCCTCGGAGACGGCAAGCAAATTCAGATTCCGATTACGCAACAATACTTGAAACGGGTTGGCGGGGTCAACAACGTGACCTGTTTCCCTGATCTGTCTTGCAATGGATGAGGTGAGATTTCGTCTCAGTCGCTCTGTTGCCATTGCATGCTGTGTCATGGCACGCACCAACCACTTAGGCATATGTTCAGTCATTCTTCGTTGTAGATACTGATCTGTTCTGCCGCTATAAAGGTCATCACAACTGCAAGTGAACTGATACATTACATGTAAGACAGAACATTTCGGTAGGTCACGATTAAGAATGAGCTGAGCGTCTCCCCTAGTTGTGAGTAGCAACCGCAATTCAGCCGCAGAGTGTGTACGAGTTAGAGCAGACCGTAATTTCTGACTTACGTCGGTTGTTATATGATCACCTTTGAGAGGTGGGTTCAAAAAGACCTACTTCTTAGGGACCGTACTCGTGGCTGTCTTGGTCAGTCTTTTCTGTCTGTGAGTAACGATGAACTTCTGAGGATATCTGTTTACGAGCAGCACCTTCTATATTCTCTCCTCCTCTCCTTGCATGCAGTTATTGGTGCCGATCTCCCGGGCTCTATGAAACAGGGTTCGCATCAGACCTGGTTTGTAAGTAATTGGTGCAAAAGAAGAGAATTGCAAATACTGACCGTTTTAAGTGACTTTGCGGTGCATGTTATTGGTGAACCGTATCAAGGGAACTCAGTGTTTTGACTAACCCTGATACAAATATACGACCACCAAGCTCACTGCGTATTTGTTAAAGAGCAATGTGATTTGCTTCTGTCATTTCGTCCCAGTACTTGGGCGAATCGATTGAGTACAGTTCCGACGGGGTATGGCGACAAACTGAAGTGCATCTTCATCGCTCGCTTCAAAACTGACACAAATTCGGATGCAGAGTTGTACAACTTGGCATAGTTTTATATCTGACAGTATATTAGTTCTAAAAACTTGCCATAGAATGGAAATCTAAACTTCAGGACAACTAGTCCAAAACCTTAACCTATGAAGGAAGGCTCCATGTCTTGATGATATATGATTAATGTCTTTAAGGACTAACCTCTTGGGAACCGTTGGCTAATTGCCAACTTAGAAAACGAAAGGCAGTAAACAGTAGTCTTGAGCTTGAGATTACGAGTTGGAATCTTGATTACCATAGTGAGTTACCTCTTACAAGTGATAACAAGTGTCATCACACTATCAGCGATCGTCTGTGGTAAGTGTGTTAACTGAAGCACGCTACTTCTCTCCACAGTGCACGATAGTAGTATCTCAGTGTATACGGTTTGTTCATGTAATTTCATCACTGAAGAAATCAGACTAAGTCCAAGAAACGTGACATCAAACTCATAGTAAACGATACTGTATCTGCTGCCTATTCACCGAAATGGATTCATTTGCATCCTAAGAGTTCCACTATGGAATATGTTGAAGAGTGTTTTTCACAATTCCTATAGAAACGATCACTCTGATAGTTGGTCTGATTTCACAGACTATTTTATGCGTTGGTGCCTGTTCGTAATATTTGTCGTTCGCCTCGTCCTGATAACACAATTCATCGTCCCTTCCATTCTCCTGTATGACGTTCTTTTCTTCTCGAAGATTGTACAACAACATATCTAGATTTCTGAAGTCCGTCTGGCAGTTTTTTCTGTTTGATCGCATCTACTCGAGGTCGCAATATGGGCTGTTTTCAAACTGGTCAATCTGCACTTTTATAGCATGATGTGGGCAGGACAAATCCAGACTGAGATAGTAGTCCCAAGGGTCCCGGAGATGTGTCGATCAGTTCACCCCTGCAAAGCGGTCCAACAACCGGAAGGTTGCTTAAACGATTACGCATGTTCAGTTCTCAAGGCGTCTGATGTTATTATAGCCGGCTAATGTTGGGTCAGAGCTTCAGGCTAACGACATTACAACAGCTTGGAGGGATCGTATAACTTTGTCAATACTATTTTTCATCTTCTGTGTCTAGTGCATTTTCTGCTAAGTTTATTCAATCAAAGTTTGACGTACCGCTTTCAAACGTGCTTTTTTGCTGTGAAAAGATCACAGAATAAGAACTCCGCACCACCCCCACTAGATCTCCACAGAGCTAATATGTCTACGCAGTGTGTTCAAACAAGGACATAATCGGCCACGAACAGTGTTGGTTTATATGTGAGCATCATCAGTGCCTGTGGATTAATTACACTCATTCACTCCGACTGGTTAGAATGAACTAATTCTCCGATAAATATGAACTAAGACTAGAAGTATTTGAGATTGCGAATTATACATTTGAAATTTGGTAACGTGAAATGATAGCTGCCGTTCAATTTCCAGTTGTTGTGACCGTAAGCGGTGAAAACCAGCGGGGTACAGAACCTATTTTTTGACTCGGATAGTGTCCAGGTGACAGTCGTGGTTGCAAACGGCACTCATTCGATTAGTGATCAACTCATTTTTTACGACCACATCACAGAGTCGCCGTCCGCTTGGTCAGTCCAGAGAGGAAAGAAACCAGTATTACGGTGTAGATTTGAGATCGAGCATAGTGACAGAGCATCCTCGTGAACTGATTAATTTTCTTCAACTTTCCAGATCATTGAAACATTTCCAGTATTGACTTGACTTCACTGGAAGTTTCAAGGTGGGCTAAAACATGTGAAACACTACATTTCATTTTTTTAAAATTTGTTTGGCTAACAAAGTTATTGACGAAAGATAGAAGTGAATAGGGATATCTAATTCATATGAATTTCAGGACCATAAATTTATGACGAAATTACCGTGTTCATGCAAAGCTCTTCCATGAATAATATCCATACCTTTTCCAGTATAAGATGTCTGAATATTACTTTCGCTTGTCTCGATATCAATTTAAGACTTCCCAAGGGAGCAGCGAACGGGATCGCACGACCGAGGTTGTAGTGAACAAGTGAGTATGCGTCCGACCCTCGTCTACTAACACTTTAAAACGTCTTTCCTGAGGAGCAATCGAAACGTAGTCCCAACAGGCATCGAACTAAAAGAACGTGGTAGAGTGTGGAAACAAACTTTATATTTCCAATGGCAGCAACCATGCGAACAAAGAAAAGGAACGATGGGTGGGCTCCAGTTCACTCGGCGGCACTCAAAGCAGACCAAGGGAAAAGTGCGTAGAACCTGTGAGTGCATTAAACAACGCTCGCAAAGGTACAGGCTAAACGACCTTGAACAATGAAATAGTAGATGAATCTTTAGGACAATAGTAGACATTCGCTGCGTGCAATTGCACGATTGAGGAAAGTGGCACTGTGTTCGTATTAGGCCTCTCGTAGCAGGCATACACAATCATGCGTATAGAACAGACGTGTAGGAAAACACGGTTGCAGCCGGTACTTTTAGAGAAGCCACACGATCGTTGGACATTGCTTAATATGCGCTTGGGTAGGCTGGAGGGACACGGGGATCGATTGGCTCCTGTAGTGTGGACGGACATATGCGTCGGGAGCAAGGGGTGAACAAGGCTAGCGGGTGTTGGCTCGGTTATAGGGCTGGCTAGGATGCTGGCTAACACGTGCGCGGTGAGCACCGGGTGCACGGGTGTGTCGCACGCGGACACGTCTGGTAAGCCGGCCGTTCACTTGCGGGCACGAGTAACCCACTCAGATTGGCATTGCCTTCGATCTTCGTCCTCGTCCGAACTAGCGAAAAGGCCGGGTAAGCCCTATCTAAGGTGGTCGAATGGTAGCCAGTCTGGCAACAAGGCGATGACGGCCGTGACAGCTGATAGTAGGACTGGAAAGACCCAGAATAATCGATCGATCGCCATCTCCAAACCTGAACAGATTGTGCCTAGGCTAGATGGAAAAATTTCAGGCCCATTCTGGCCTTAGGTAGCTTGGGTGTGACCCAGACGAGACAAACTTCTCATGAGAATGTCATATGCGTCCGACAATAATACAGTATCAAACTCACAGGGCTGTACCCCGGCCCTACGATCGACTGAGTCAACGGTGCGCACTAAATGCTAATGGTACTATTCGGATGGAGATAAGTAGAAGGCAAAAGATTCTGTCCTCGGTATTTTCATACTGCTATCTATGGTAGGCTGTGCTGTTTTGTAGTTAACGCCTCACTTGTGGAGTCAGTAGAGTTTATGGATCAGTGCAGATCGTACTATAATTTTGCAATACGGCAAAAGATACACCAGAAGCGCATGAGTGCTTTGTTGATTGTTACCACCAATCAGGCACGCGTACTCAGCGAACCCATTGTGGGACATGTGGTGATGACACTTTACTTGTGACTTATATGATCCATGATGTCCGTACTGTTTTTGTTAATAAAACTGTAATTACTAAAGTCTACAGCCAGTTTCTTCGCTTGCAATAAAAGTCCAAATTTGCTTAAATATAGCTTTTAGGCATCATACTGAGAGCTAAACGCGAATGATTCAGGATTCTTTTTTGTGCTTCTGTTGAATCGAAGACAATTTCGTTTAGTTGGTTGGGCAACATTTTATCTTCTAAGACTGCGTTTCATCGCACAGTTTATAAGGAATTAATATCAGTTAACAAGTGGTATAAAACAACCAAAAATATAGACAGGCAAGTACCAAGTTAGGCCAATATAAGGAGAGCTGTGGAGATTTTAACATCAATATTTTCCAGAACAATGACTAACAAATCTTATCCCATGTTTTAATGTTACATTTATAAAGGACATAGGCTACTTTGAATTTGAATACAAGGAGAACCTCTGTTCAAGTTAGTCTGAGAATTGTTACAAAGAAGAATGAGAGTCTCTAAGTTTAAACAACTGCTGGCATACACCGAGCCATTTTGAGCAAATAGTATCAAAGACAATGGTTGAAGTCATTCGATGAGTATACCATTCCATAGGGAACGTTTTGGAGAATATTTCATTATACGAACGACCGCGTTTTTAAGGATGCCATGATCTACAGCTTGACTTGGAGCATGCTTCGGAAAAGAACAATCATGATAGCTAAGGTGCGGGTGGATAAGCACTGCATTCATTTGACCTTATGGTCTGATTGGCCAAAGCGTGTATGGCAAATTGCACCAGTAGATGCATCTGTAGCATGTGGAGCACACACCCGACAAACCGCTACCTTGTTCAACAGGAAAATTACCTATTAGGTTTGGCACTGTAGTGCAAACAGGCAATCGGATATTGACCCAGCGAATCAGCCAGGTTGCACGTCTCGGAGTGCTGGTGATCAAGCTCAAGGTAGATGGCGGTCGAATCCGTTCGGTATAATACTCGGATACGGGGCTGTTGTGCTGCTCGAACCAATGTTCGTTTCTAGCAGGCTGGTTCGACTGATGCGAACAAATTCTTATTTTTTGCCACCGCCATCTCCCGATATCAAGACTTCAAATGACAGGGCCGTGGGCTAGGGTCAGTTTTTACGAGAAAACCACGACTGAGAATGACGAATAATGGACGGAAATGACTACAATCAAATGAATATCCAGCTGTCTTCCGACCACGTAGATCCCTTATCAGATCAGCAGATTTTGTTTATCGTTCATGGTGTCATACAATAACACTGACCCGACATTGCTCACATCCCTTAAGGGTAAATGAATTAGACACTGTCACCCAATCTGGTGCGTGTATCAATAATCTACGCAGATCGTTTGCTGCATTGGGTTGGCCAACTGATTTTGACTGTTTGACTTGTTTGCCTGTCACACAGTAGTGCGTTCTATCTGAAGGACTCACCTGTGGCTGATGGTCCAAAACGAAATGCAGCATCTTTTCATGATGTACTGGTAAAATGGTTACCGACTGACTACTGAGTGTTTAAATGATCAGAGAGAGGTGAATCTAGCGAAATTACGCTCCACCTGTTGAATTGTGAAACCAAGAATTCTGATCGAATTTAAAATGGTATATCTAAGCCAGTACCCCACGAATGAGTTAAACGAGTCGGTTTTCTCCTTGAATGTGGAGGCGACTAACAATTACAGCAATGCCAGACGGCTTGTCGATTATAAATACGCTTGTGAGGTAAGTCCGCAGATACCAAGTGCAATAAATCAGCTCTTGACCAGTATGTGGGTATCAAACCAAAGGTGAACATGATTATTAATAGTTTCGTGAAAAAAAACACCCGAATCAAACTTAAATATTTATAGACAATAAACAAGAAATGTAAGAAGGTTGACGGAAATAAGCAGATCGATGGAGGTGATCAGCTAACTCAGCTTGCCATCAACCAGCAACGGACTTTAACACATCAAATGTTGCAATTAATTTTATCATCAAAATATCAAAGTTTCGTGCACAATTCAGTTTGGATGAGTTGATCATTTTGGGACCAGATCGGTTGCTGCCCGGCAATGTGAACCCAGAAGAGTGGGATCCAAAATAATTCAACATGGTCAGAGTCAGACGGGTAGACAAGTAGACACACCTATCGACCGAATTAATAATTCTGGACCCAAACGTCTTACTTGCTTTCGGTTAAATGAAAGTACTGATTCTAAACCGCCACCAACAGAAACATTTCCACTTATTGTCTGTACAGTCCCAAAGAAGTCAGTTTCCGAACAAACACTATAGTTGTAAGGAGTACGTTACGCTCCTTACCTCGCCACGCTCAGTTCGATCAGTACTCACATTTGTCTCAGTCGTAATCGCCTAACCAAAATCTGTACGATGCGCATGTTTTGTATCGACACGAAATAAACGGCCTTCGCATCTTGAATATATTGCAGTTCAGGACGAAACAAGTTTCCAGAGAACAAAGTACCTCAATCTGGACAACATTTCTGAATAGGCTGTGAACTTCGATCCCGATAACGCAACAGGTTACCTTCATCATAGCACGGATAAAGTGGTGAAATAAGACGTTGACAGGACGCGGAACAACACGGCTCAGTAACGAGGCCACAGAACGGAGAGGTGCCAAGCGACGCTTGTTGTTTTCACAGCATGGCCGTAATACATCATATCAGAGTCTACAAATAGCATGATAAATTTAAAAACCTAGCATGTCGTGCCTTAGATTCTATGGAACAATGGTCAGATTTTGATCAGTTTGCTGGTGACTTGTTAATCTGTTTCGTTCACGAATGCGGCTTTTTATTATCTATCAGTTGGTGAAAAGAACTATCGTGATGGCACAATCCGTCAGGGAGATATCGTATTCTACTTTGTCTATTTGCATTCATCGGTACATGCTGGTTCTCAGACCAGCATTGCCTTTCCAGCGCTGGAACGGTTACGGAACCGCGTGTTGAACAGCCAGGTGTTGCCGATCGTGGCCCGTGGTGCCCAAAGCACTGAGTTGACGTGGCCGGGCGGCTTCGCTGGAATTGCACGTCACCCCCACCCTACTCCACAGACAGCTAACCTGGCTGTGGTTTCGGCGGTGTGTTGTGCCCGTTCGCTCACCCGATTCGGTTAGGTGGCGTGCCCGTTAGATAAGCCATCTGGCCTAGATTCCGTTGCCTGGTCCACACTTCTGATATGTACTGTAGATGAATTTACGCTCCTTCAGTCCCTTCAGTGTCCTGTGTGTACAGATGACGAAACGTGTGGTTGAAGAGCTAACAACGTGGCATCTCTGTTGTAATTGTGCTCTTTTCCTTTTCGCAGAACACAACACGAATTGCTGAATAATTGAGCATAAGCTTCCTGTTAAACAGATTTGGTCGGAAATGAGCTCGTGGTCGCTTTTTCTACACAATGGCGGGCAGCGATGTTACTATCTCTCAAACAAGCCCATCTACGGACAGGTATGCTCTGCAGACCATCCTAACGCCATTTTTGCTTGGCACATGTCAGTGTGGACTAGTACCCATCAAGTTGGATAGTAGTGATATAATCTTTGAGAACGCGGTGGACGAATGACACAAATCATCATATGCTTATATATTTGTAGACAAACGAATGGGCGAAGTCAAACATGTTCATTTCACAAAAACGCCGTTCTTGTTCATAAAACAATCCGCGGTGATGTAGACTGCCACAAATCTGAGAATACGTTAGCGGACATTCCATATGGTATAATTAATGCGCTTCTAAGTAGTGTAGTTCTGTAGTGTCAGAGAAGCAACGTCATTCATTGCTAGTCCTGTTCTATCAATCTTCTATGAATCCGCTTGGTGGGATTTTGACGTGTTACACTGTTGACAAGTCAACTTGTAATCTCAGCCATTAGTACACATGGTTTTTTTTACTTGAGTGCAAGGAAGTACTAAGTTAACAGGTATTGCTTAGCAAGTGTATCAGAGCTTAGAAATAAAGATATGTTCATTTTTTCACAATCGTGAGAGCGCCATGGAATAAATTTTGTTTCAGTGCTTGTTGCACACACGCTGAGTTAACATAATTTTTTGACTGGTATTCATTGCTGGACTCAAAAGCAGAATTACGAGTTATGCACCTTGGGCCCCTACAGAGGTTGGGCAGGCAGACTTGAACAGGGCCACACCACATTTACAGATCAGCAGATTACTGATGTTTCATTAACTGTTCAGAGTTGTTGCGTCCGTTCTAAAACAAAACCTTAGGCAGACAGAAAACACGCGTGCGACGAGACGACAAAGTTTCCATCAATTTTTATCAGTCATTAACGTAGTACCAGTAAACTTTATATAGAATGTACGTAGCAACGACAAATGGAAAATGCACCAAACAGATTCAGTCTTTCATCTTCTAGAATATCAGCTACATGGGAGAGATTGATTATGCCAGCCTTCACTCTACCCATGAGATAGTCTGATATGACCTGATTAACAGCACTCCATTGATCACCAGTAGTTTCAGGATGCGATTATGTAATAATATGCTGAACGAGTTGAGTGGATCAACTAGGTCATAACCCGTTAAGGGGGCGTGCTCAGCAATGAAGCTGAGCCATAGTGAATGTTTCAATCAGCAGATTGTCGCTTGGTATTTTGTTGATAAACCCTCGGAATATGTTCAGTCATAGGTTGAAACGAACGCCAACCTTTTCTACGTACGACAGACTAGTTGGACGAGGAAGGTTAATTTATGAAAACGGTACTAATCAATAATGATTATCCGGAGAAATTTATGGATAACCACAATATAACAAAATTACAAAAGATTGTAAGCTGTGCTATGGAGAATTACTATGTGTTTCCACGATTGCAATTTTTCGTGACTGTTTATCCAACAACTTGCGTTGTGCACCGAAGTCGAAGATGAACCAGACTTGCCAAGCGGTACGACTGCATATCCTGTTGGGTTGTAAGGTCATAACCTCCTACAGTGTTGGTAGTCATCCAAGCAATCAGTCTGCGTTCTACTTAATATATCGGCTCAATTGCAGTTGTAGTGACTTGTATGTGTAAATAGAACAGAACAACGTTCACGTCAAAGTGCAGTTGAGCATTTTCGTAAACGGCCATTAACCGCAATGTCAAATAAAGGCCTGTTAACCAGTACAGTCAAGAACAATCCGGCTTTATCGATAGCCACTCACGTTCTAACAACCCCAGTTGGCCAACTGAAGTCATGGAATATACTGTCACTTATTGTAATCCGAAACTGTCCCATATTGTTGAAGCCAGGTTTGCCTGTTCCCAAGATGACTCAATCGGTATCGTTATCGTGGCGCTCTTTGTCACAATAGGATGGGAACGGTCGGGAGCATTTTTGTTGGTCCGGTCACCTGTTGTTGTTATATGAACTCCATCTAAAGTTTGGTAATTATTTGTTTGGAGGCTCGTAGAGGTAAATTCAAATGTTAACTTTTCCCTATGTGTGGCTCAGGTTTATTTTGAAAAACTGGTTGATTTGAAAGAACACCGCCTAACAACTTCAGTTACTGCAACTCATATTAGAAGGTGAAAGTAAATTGGAAGCTGTCAAGCTGTAAACACACCAATGATCTCATCCCAAACGATGCTGAATGATCCTTTGGTCATATGTGGATAGGAGTGTGACTTGTAATACAAAGTCTGTGCGTTCCATTCACGTTCAAAGTTCCATTTACTCGGTAAATCGAAACAAGAAGGAAACCAGTCTTTCTGGAATGGTCTGTATTTTCTGCTGGAGCAGCCAATGAAAAGTAGTATTCTATTCATGTAAAGGTGATGTGTGGCAATGCTGATTATCTCACTACCAATTCTACATTTTAGCCATTAAGCTTATAGTGTTAACAAAAAGCTACATGCAGTGGTTGATTATCCCATCCAGTCATCCACCAACAACATGGTGCCAAAACATGAACTGATTTTCATCTCTGTCCAGTAGACCGGAACCGACAATTTAGCCTTTATACTGCCAATTGTTCTCTGCCGGTCACGTTATATTATGAGCAGAGTGGCAGCTTCCTGATCAGATTATTCGATTCTAGCCAGGAAGTTGTGGAGCTTGGACCCATCTTCATTGTCAAATACTAGGTCTCAACGCTCTAAGTATCTTTATGAAAAGTGTATGCTTAATTGTGTCTTTTAACCTCAACTTGCATAGACAGCCAATCTTTATCGGAAATCATTAACCAGACAGGAAAACGGATAAAGAATGTAAGTGATCAGTCATCGAGAATTTTCTCATCGTTCAATCCAACTGGCATAGGCAGGGTATCATGTAAGTATGAAATAACATCCTAAACACGGTCGCATTTCACGACCTCTGTGCAATCCAATGAAGTCAAAGTTTATCTGGGTTACGATGCACTTTTAGTATTGTTCCGTGACAATGTGACTCAAATGCTATATAGTTTGGTACGGTGTTGACACATGGCTTGCAAGGAAGTCGAAGGTCAATCTCCAAAAACACTTACTTTTGACATGAAGATTGCAGTTTTTGGGTGTCATGTTTAGAGAAGCGTGGTGACTTCAAGCGTTGACAAGGCAATGGGTGATCTAAAATCACAACCAGCAAAAATAAACGGTGCCGTTTGGGAACGACACAGTCACATCCCGTTGCATGTGGTCATAATTTGGTACGTTCTGACGGGTAGGTATATGAAAGCATTGAGGGGTTGGCAATAAGACGCTCTACGTGTCGAGGTGCTATCTATAATCGTCATCTGGACAGATTAATGGAGTAAATCCATGCGTCTTTGTGATAGAAGACTCGATGTACGAAGGACAAGCAGTTATGTATCTGTATGGTCGCGATCCAATGGCTTGATCTCGTCTTGCTTGGCCGTGTCAGGTTGCTTGAACGTTGAGGACAATTTCGGTGACTGTCCATTTACACCCACTATCAATGTTTCCTGTTCACAGCGTGAACTCCTGGGAGGGGATTTCTGGGTTTATATGTAACTACCGTCTAAATCATTCATTCAGTAGATCGGACAACACGTTCTGTGAACGCGGATGAGTATGTGTGTGTTGTGCGGGTGCAAGTCTATCGATTGTAGTTACTGTCAGTGTACATTCGGTGGCTAAATTGTATGACCATTCCGTCTGTTATCACAACCTGACTTAGTTACAACAGCTAGTTTCCATAACAAGTGAGCTTCTTGATGACCGTTTTCTATGAAGTCTGTATGCTGTAAGTTTTGGGAGTTAAATCACCTACTAAATACTCTCCGAGAACGTTCAAATATCACGAAATCCATAGTTCATTCGGTTTTAACTTGTTGTGGCTTACTCAGGAACTTAGTGAATAAAAACAAACAAACAGTAGCAGAATAGAGCAGGTGGTATTTCGCTTGACACAATCTTTGCAGGATTTGGACTATGAACAAATATGTTAGAAATAATCGTAACACAGCTACAGAGCCTTCCCGAATTGTTATTTTACACGGAAGTTGATGCGTTGGCTCAAAGTTAAGTGGCCAAGTGAACCTGAGACAACTGGATTTGCGTCACCATTTATCCGATATGACAGTTGTCGGGAGGCACTTCCAGTTAACGGGACCTAAGTAAGTTACTGTCACAAAGCTCCAGATTGTCAGTAAAGTATTTGAAAAGACTAAGTAGGTGATAAATAGCCGGGAGATTGTTAGATGTTGTTTGAGGGGTTCAAAGGGTATAGTGTAAACAGAGCAAGAGAGAATTTGAACACACTACGACAAACAGCGACTAATATGGTTGAATTCTAATTCTGCAAGAAGTGTTTCAGAGCTCAGATGTCCACCTAAACTCAACCATTCCACAATAGTTGTATAGTGCAACCCTGACAACACTCTACATTTGGAGCACAGAAAGTTGAATAAAGCCATTTTGGAGAATCAGTGACAGATATAGCACCATTTGTTATGGATTTAAATTTATGTGTACTGAACTGATTAATTACAAGTCGTTTGCCTTTTCGGTAAGGAAAAATTGGATCTGGTTTGAGCTGAGATATAGTGCTATTAGTTAGAATATTTTGAGATGAAGGTGACTTGTTTCAGCCTATAAACTACTGTTAGTTGCTGTATCTACTAGAACATTAAATGTTTCCATCTTCTCAAAGACGTCCAGTCGTATCTTCCTGGCATGACGTGGATAGAACAAATACAAACTGGTATCTTAGTCACACAACGATGTACTCACACTCAAACTACTGGCAATGCAGTCTGGCAATTGTCATGCTGATCTAGTGATGACGAATATGCGATCTCAATAAACCCGATATCCGCACGGTGTGAAAAGGCTGAATCAGATAAGCAGGTAACATGACAATCTGGGAAGGCCACGTATATATGTGGTTTTAGGTTTTTGTACACGGTTTGTTTTCTGAAAGGCTTATTCAATCAAAATCCTAATGGAGTTTGTTCATGTATTGCGAAAAATGGTTGATTTTGACTTGGTAATGAAGATATTGGTGAAATTTTACGTGGTCACATAATTTATGTAACGAGATGTATATCAACTTCCGTCATTAACAGAAATGTTTGTATGATTTATACCGAGCAGAACAATGCTGTAGTCACTCAAATTTCTTACGCATGTTATTTTATTTTCAGATAGAAAGTTACACTTTTCGGTCTCCAACACATTCACACCTGACGACCTTTCCCCAAAAACCACAGCTGAACAGTCTGTGATCCACTGAACCAAAATCAACACATGCTATTCAGTTCTGGTCTGAAGCGAACAACAGAATGACTGTTACCTCCATGTGGAGTAATCGCGCTATCGATCGCAAAAGCAATATCACACAAGAGGTGCCAAGTCCGTTTCATCTGGGTAGACGTAGGAAATGTTCGACAGGTCACACATTTCACAGTGTATTGCGACATCTGGTGCCCGTTCTATTGGCATTGGCAACCATAGCATCTGTGATTCTGTTATTGATGGGTATTCTTACCGAACACCGTGCCTGCCTAACCGGTGGTTGTATTCTGGGTCTGGCATGCTTCGGAGCGATGTTACACGGTTGTTTGAGTCATCGTTCATTACCGAATTCCCCCACACCTTTGGTCCTCAGTGCAGCTTGTATGTATCCAGTGGGAAACATACCCTTAGTTGCACATGCAGATGCTGCCACTGCAGCTGCTATGGCAACTGCGACATTACTACCTAAATCGTTCAAGCGGCCATCTTCGCTAATAGCAACTAGTTTGGAGGCTGCTGTGATCAGTCACTTTCAACGCGAGCTATCCAATCCGTCTGTACATCGCCAAGGTTCCTTTTACAGCCCTATGATAGAAAAACCAATCGAACACATTGCCTACGAACGACATGTCTCTGACAGCGCAGCCTATAACCATAAGTCCCGTGGGGAACTCACTGAAATCACAGATCGTCATATCATGGACTATACAAGACAGTTTAGTTGTCCAGCTAGGCCCATTGGAGCTGCCGATATGCGAGTAGAAGAACATATCTACGCCAATCAACCGTATCCGGATAAAAATCGGGCGACTGAGTCCACAGAATTCACACGTCAATTCTCAGCACCAGACAGTCGTTCTGGTGTGATGGCAATGCTACAACCCGGTAAGCTCGTATTCCATGCAACTTACAGATTTTAAACCAATACTGTTAAACATTTTCATGGAATTGTCAAAAGTGTATAATGAAAATGTTGATTCATATTGGAGAATGTGCAACTAATTTGTGCATTTCAGCTCGAAATTCACCTAATTTTCACTCATTCCAATGGAAAGGATTAGTTGTCTGAGAGCCGGTAAAACGTATTAGACAATGGTTCAGGCCATATTGAAATGAACCCGAATAACATGGAGACATACAAGAAACACTGAGTATACCAAAATCGGTGATGCACTCCGGTCCACCTGTAGTCTACCAACATGAAGCAACAAAGCATTGCAATAGGTTACTCATAACCTCGGTGAGTAATAATATCTCATTTGTATGCAAGTAATAAAGCTTAATCAGCTGGTTTTCACACAATACTGATCAAATCACTGTTAGACGTGCTCTTGGAAATCGATGGACGGATGTTTGGATTTGCTATAATGCTCCAGTCGGATACTGTCCAATCATATAATGAACAAGAAAATCATTATGCTCAGTTGTCTACTCGAGATAGTGTACTTTCACACAGGTTAGGGCGGATTCTGCAATAAGCTGTTCTTTGGTGTTAACAATCTTTTGTGAAACAAAAGTTAGTGTCATCACTATTTCACAGATAAAGGTGTCTTGGTGACAACCGAATTAAAATGAGGGACGTTTGAACCCTTCTGTAGAATTTCGAAAAGGTTGTTGTACTGACCGAAACAAAAACCGACTATGGAAAGCCGGCTGTTCTATGGTTGTAGAACAAGTCAGGTTCAGAGCAAGATGTGTATTCACTACACCACACACAATATCTCATCTAGTCTGTTATGGATACTATAGATATAGGTCAATGTCGAACAATCTGATTGGCCAATGCAGATATGGCGTACACGATTGGCTGCACTCCACCACATCCTTCCCTTTTTAAAGAATCTTTGGTATTCTCCGGTTTCGTAGAACGAACTCGTTGTCTTCAGTTGGACTGGATTCAGCTGCTCCGAAACTTGTGTTCGTAGTTTCCTGCTTCCGTAGGTGCACTCTGTTTCTCCTTAATGTTTCGTGATTTGTGCGTACCACATAAGAACGCTCACCGTCTCGTCCTTCCACAATCCCTGGGGCCCATCTGTTACAACCCATACCGAACGGCTGAATCCAAACAGTATTCCCTTCGTCCAATCTTGGCAGCTCATGAGACCCTTTGTTATACACTTGTCTTTCTCGTTCCATTCGTTGTTTCGAACGTTTTCTTACGGTGTCCCACGTGATAGTTTGTAGGGCTAGACGATCTTCAACAAGTGGTATTCGAGTTCACGTTCTTCTTCCCATGAGCCGTTAAACCGGACTTAAATCCATATCTGCTGACGGGGTGTTTCTGTGTTCTGGCAGTGCCAGATAGGCGTCTTCTTTGGCTGTTAAGCATTTCTTCATTATTTTCTTTGCCTCCTTTACAGTAGATTCCGCTTTACCATTAGACTGACTGTGGTGTGGACTGGAGACTTCGTGTTTAAACCACCATTTTTCGGCAAACTCCGCAAACTGTTGTGCTGAAAACTGTGGACCACCATCTGATCTCAAACACTCTGAAATGCCATATCTTGCGAATTGGGCTTTCAACCTGCCGATTATCTCCTCGGCTGATGTAGCATTTAACTTCTCAATTTCAAAAAAATCGCTGAAATAGTCCACCAGAAGCAGATATGACTTGTTTGCATGGGAGAATAGATCAACCGCTACGTGTTGCAAAGGTCGCTTGGGGACTGAGCGGCACACCATGGGTTCCTTTGGCTGTCGAGTCCCGTGCTGTTTGCAGACCGTACAGGATGAAACAAAGTCCTTGATATGACTAGTCATGCCTGGCCAGTATACGGTATCCTTAGTGCGTCTTGTACAACTACACACACCGAGGTGCGAACGGTGTATTTCTTGCATAGTGAGTTTTCTGGCAGCTCGGGGAATAACCAAACACAAGACCGTTTCTGTAGTCAACTCATCCCGGACCTTGAAATAAGGACGAATGATTTCACTCACTTGTCGTGCATTGTCGGGCTAGCCGTTTCTGATTTGCTCTTCGAGCTTCTCCATCTCTTCGTCATCGGCAAACGTCTGCCTTATTCGTGGTAACCACGAGTCTGATTCCGCGAGCGTTAAGTGTACTTGTTCATATCCGGTGTAGTTGCCTTCTTCCGTTGCCAGTGGGGCTCGCGATAGTGTATCCGCCAGTACCATGTTCTTGCCAGGAGTGTATCCGATCTCGAAATTGTACTTCTGTAGGCGTACCAACATTGCCTGCAAACAGCGTGGCGCCTTGTTCAGAGGCATTTTTACGATAGTTGTCAACGGTTTATGGCCGGTTTGGACGATAGTTTTTCATCCAAACGTGTAATCGTTGAATTTTTCCATAGCAAGGACTACCGCCAGCAGTTCCTTTTCGATTTATGCGTATCGGGTCTCGGCACCACTCATGGTTTGACTTCGGAAATCAATCGGCTGTCCGTTCTGCATCAGAATTGCTCCAATCCCATTTTGGCTGCCGTCACATTTGATCATTAACGGCAGACGTGCATCATAGTTACATAACACATGAGTTTTGACGATTAACTGTTTGATAAGTTTCCACGCTCGCTCCTGTTCCTCTCCCCACACCCATGGCGTATCCTTGTGGGTCAGTAGCCTGATAGGCTCCATGATTTGAGCTAAACAGGGCAGAAACCGACTCAAATAGTTAATCATTCCATTGAAACGAGCAATACCTTTCACATCAGTTGGGTGTGCCATATTCACTATTGCACTGATTTTTGCTGGATCAGGCTTGATTCCTTCCCTGGATAAAACGTGTCTATGGAAAGTAACCTTGTTGGTGCAATATTCAATTTTCTCTTGTTTGAGCTTGATGCCGACCCGTTGGCATCTGGCAAGAAAGAGTTCTAAATTTTTGTCGTGTTCCACTTTGGTACGACCGTGGATCAAAACATCGTCAGCTATGCACATGACACCAGGTAGGTTCCAGATTGCTTGCATTAGTCGTTTTTAGAATATTTCGCTGGAGATTTTCAATCCGAACGGTAGACGAAGCCAACGGAAACGACCAAAAGGTGTCCCGAATGTCGTTAACAAACTGGACTGTTCATCCAGTTTTACATGCCAGAAAGCAGAGGATAAATCCACCTTGGTGGAAAAACATGCGCCGATTAGCTGAGGAAGAATGTC